>JAQFYZ010000992.1:0-29204 GCA_034695085.1 Cylindroiulus punctatus
AATTATTTTAATATGTTGATCAGGAAAGGAGAAATTGTATTTGGTAATTTTATGCAGGGTGTCCCCAAAGTCACAACTCACTTTCTAAATCGAAATTTGAAAGGTTTGTGTAATGACAGCGTCAAACCGAAAAAATGCAGGAGAAATAAACTTCGCAGTTTTTATTGTAGCAATTTACTCCATAAAAACTAAAACATATTTTTGTGCATACAGTATGACCTACCCTATATTCTTCATGTATTCACTTACTGATTGTAGGGTACTGAGTTGAATTGATTTTTGGTGTTTAACATACATACAGCGCCCATATATACGCTATTGTGTGTTGGCAAAATGTATAAATCCCCGCGTTGCAAATATTTTCTTTTTGGTAGTTGTGTGTGCAGGGTGTCACTCCCTCGACACGAGCCACGGTGCCCATTTCCATGAATGCCATTTCTGCTGGCTTTGTTATTCATCAGATTTTAACGAGTTTGGCCAAATGCTGGCCATTAAATGCGATTCTCCTCGTCCGATCCACCCTTTTGACGTTCACCATTTCCAATTGAGCTGCATTTCAGCTGAATTGAGCATCGGTCACCTTTAATGCCAATCGATACGCCTCTAAACGCCAACCTGTCTTGCATCGTGCCTTCCACAACTGATCGATTAGGCACAGAAGGCAATTACCTTAGAAACGTTCACGAATTGGCAACCCCTCGTCTACTATTTGCATAATTGTGATGCACTTCTGGCGGCCGTACAATTGATTCGACGAGAAATGTGCGCGACTACGTTTTATATATTGCGATTCTTGAAGTCTGAATGGGTGAGTTACGTTGTACATGTAATTTGCCTATAATCGCAATATATTGTCCCGCCTGTGGGAAAACAGGCCTTGGGTCGGTTAGGCAACTTTATTTTGCACGAATTGGCTCATGATGCATGGACTGCATTTGCCATTCATACTGGACGAATGTTTGTTTGGCTGCTACTTGCTATTGTGCATGCACCTCATCATATTGACTCAGTTACGAGATGTGCAGTAGCATGCCAGTATACTCTGTCATTTTAACTATTCAGTATACTCTGTGTCAAGACCAGCCTGCCAACAGGTGGACGTTTGCATCTCGTGACTTGTTACATGTATGTGTGGTTTGGTAAAGGCCAATAATTCGCCATTTGCAAATTCTAGCCAAAATCTTCTAACAGAATCAACGAGCTTGTACGCTGTAAACCGTAAAAGTACAAATGCAGTTTTGTGGGGTACAAATGTACATTTGCGCTCCATTATAGGACTCGCGTACCTTTTCTTTGGAATGCTGCATATCTCCTAACGAATTACTTGAGAAATCCCCTTTATTGAATGTAAACATCAACGATGAAATATATGTTGCATTGACAGAGGCTCATTGAATTTGCGATGAATTGCAACGATGAATTTTGAAGAAATTTTGCTTGCTAGTTGCTACTAATGTTTTGTTTCTCTTGTATCACCTGTAATCCATAAATTGTCTTCGCTGTAATATGCTGCGATGCATTGGACATCATTTAGGACATGTTGGCATCAATCCATGTATTTTTATGTAGGCCTAGAAGAAAAGGCGGTAAAAATGAAATGGAAATGTACCTTGAAGGTTCATTTGCCGTGAGCATATATATACCTGGAGGTGTAGAAAATAAGGTACAAATGATTGTCATATACATGTATGTACCCAAAGAGATGAAATGATTTAAATATTTGCACCTCAATGTACAATGTGAATGGGTACAAATGTAGACTCATATGTACCCTTAGGAACACATGTCAAATGTACATGTGCAATCAACATATATGTACCAATAGGGCGTGTATATAGTTTCGAAACAATTGTACCCTTAAGGTTCAACATTTGTACTTTTTCCGTTTAGAGTATTGACACTACAACTGTAATCCGCTCATGAAACTGCATGCCCGTTCGGATGCATACATTTAGTTGGTGTTATGTTTTGAAGGCATCAGGCGTTGAAGTTTTTAAGCTTCAACACATTCAATTTAACAATGATGAGATGGTGCCCATCCAAATTGTCGATGGGTTGATGGATGCATTAAAAAATGCATCTCTTTGCTGATGGCAGGGTACTGAGTTGAGTGGAATTGAACTGTAGCAACTGTCATTTTCTAGGGAAGTTTTTGAAGTTATGGTATTAGGTTTAAGAAGAAAGAACTGTCAGCTACAAAAACCACCCCAATACCCGTAAACTATTTCTCCAGCGCCTGCTGATGTAAACAATGAGGGTGTGTTAAAAATTGGATGTATTTCAAGAATGTTCGCAAGCTGCTCATTGGCATCTTTGATTCCGAGAGATTGCAGGCGTTTATGAATGCCAAATTGTGCTTCTGTCAGCCTTTTTTGGGAAGACTAGAATTTATGGCCAGCTCGCAGCTGATGAAGCCAGCGTCCTGCTCCAATTCATGCATAACGGGTTGCAACTTCTTCGAGTTGGAGATATTTTTTGCCATACAAAGACTGCATAATCGACCTGGTTATAAATGTTTTTTCTTCCTTCCTCGCCATCATCGCATCTGAATATTAATTTCAATTTATTTTCATCGTACCTGAAAATTGAATTCATTTCTGAAGGCTCCAATATAACTCCACCGTTTTCAGGTGGACTCGATAATCGAACAGGAGCTGAGCATTGTTGATGCAGCTCGATGCAATCCATCAAAAAAGTTGAAAGCTCCCCGCGAGCAGGCAATAGTTTCTGCTACTGCATTTCATTAAAAAACGAGGGAATCTCGCGGCACTTCCCTTTATTGCTAGCAATTCCTATAATGTGTTAACCGGCGGTTTTTGCGTGTTTAGCGCAAATCATATTCTCCCGAGGCACTCTTATTATATCGCTGTCCGATGGTAGGTTTTTGCTATTCAAAAGATAATTGTGACGAGACACAGGTGCGGAGGAGGCAGCTGCAGGTAGACCATCGCCACTGCCCTGATTTTGGCCATTTTTTACGCCTTTTCACTTGACATGAACTTGAAGTGACTTTCACTGCTTTCACCATTGGTCGGAATCACCACCTGCTAAATTGATGATCCGCTGATACACAGCCTCGCAGGAGGCCGATTCACATTTATCTGCAATATTGTCAGATTATTTTTTACTTGGCATCCCAGCAGGCTCGGAAAGGGATGGATGGGTAGAGTTGGACAAAATGCACCGCTGGTCATTATAATTATCAGTACAACCATGGGCTGTTGACGTGGTATAAAATTGAAAATGCACCGCCATCCACCTTTCCTCCAGCACTTCGTTTTAGGAGCTTATATTTCATGGAATCGCTGAACTGCCGCGATGTAAATGTTTTTTGGCGTCAGTGTCATTGGCACCGAGTTTGCCAGGTTTCAAATAGATGACCGAATACGTCTTTCTTTTCAAAAATTGTCTCCTATATTTGCTGAAAACAAGCTCATTCGTCGCCATTTTGAACGTCAGTTGCTCGCGATGCATGCGTTCAATGTTTGCGCAATTTAAATGTAAAGAAAGGCAGTATGGTTGTTAATTTGATTTGATACACTTCATGGCTTACTAAAGAAATTCCATTTTGGGAGATGCATCTTACCCATTATTCGAAAACATCAAAATACACGCATTTGTTGAACTAAGATATATTTGGTCAACTGCAAGATTTAATTCGTCGCAACGTTTCGTCCGTAGACTTCATCAGGCAATACATGATAACTGAAATTATACAGAGACAACAACAACGGCATCATCAGCACAAACATTTAAATAACTATCGAGGTAAGTACAACAACAACTCCCTCCTTTTTAAAAAAATTCTTCAATATCCGTTGCATTTTCTAAAATTGCTGGTTATTTTGGTTAGTTTGTTAGTTGCAATTTTAGAAAATGCAACGGATATTGAAGAATTTTTTAAACAGGAGGGAGTTGTTGTTGTACTTACATGTAACTCGATAGTTATTTAAATGTTTGTGCTGATGCTGCCGTTGTTGTTGTCTCTGTATAATTTCAGTTATCATGTATTGCCTGATAGTCTACGGACGAAACGCTACAACGAATTAAATCTTGGAGTTGACCAAATATATCTTAGTCCTTCATTCTTACTTATGGTCGAGAGTTCTTACAACACGCTTTTGTTGAATTGATGTCGATTTGATGATCCTCTCCAGTGGCAAAACGGTTTCATGACAGATGGCGGCGCATTTTGACACACTCAGAAAGTTAAAAACATAGCGTTTTGATAATACATGACCACATTCTGCGTGGTAAACAATGCAGCTTATTGCTGGATTTCATGAGTTTTGTCTCACCCGCCTTACAGCTTAGATCTTGCTCCTTCAGAGTTCAGACTTCACATATTTAGTGCCCTCAAAGAGGATCTTCGATGAAATCATGTTGTCCCAGAGAAGATCTTCAAATCGACATGTTCATGGTTTCACCACCACGCAGTCACACCACCCTACTGTGTACCGAGTGAGGCATATTATCTCCAAAATGTAATTTCCGTTTTTATTACGTGTAATTATATACTAAATTTCATCGAAATTCACATAGCCATTCTTTGAAACCATTCCACATACAAGTATAGGAAGAGGCTTTGGTTAAAGATGGAGAACATATTGAATTTACAAGTTCGATTGTAGTAAGTCTATGTGTCGCCAAATGACAAGCAAGGTCAACAGTTTAATAGACATTTGGCTAGTAAATTTAAGATGGTGGCCACTGAGCCTGGACGTGTCTCCGGGCCAAAAGTTACTCGAAGGCGCCATGTCTCGGGGATGGTCTGGACTGTGGGGTATCCGAGCGCCATCTTTTATCGCAGGATCCTCATTCTCACATATGAACCTCCTGATTCTGATGGGTTCCTGGGAGTTCCTCATTGTCTTTCGGCAGCAAAAGCTTTTTTGGGAATTGTGCAAGGACCGAGGGCCTGGGTTGGTGGCGCTATCAGGGTTGGCGCATTGTGTCCCATCGAAGCCGTCTGAATCCAACAATATCATTTTCGTTTTGTGTCCATTGAAAAGAGCGGGCATATGAGGGTGGTCGATGAAGCATGGATTGTACCTCACGCGACCACGGCCTGTTAAAAACGCATTCACAGTTGCCGCTTCACGTTTTCCACACTCGGTTTGGCAGAGAATAAGCTTTACTAATTGTTGGGTTTACCACACCAGCTAACTCCAAAAGGAAATTTAATATCATTTTCCAGATATGCTTGTGGGATAGGAAGCATTAATGGCTGACGTTGGGGAAACGAGAGACCCGTGGGACGACGTGTTGCGTGGCGTGGGACACACGATCTGTACATATAAAATAAATCTGGATCCCAATTGGAATGTCCGTGTAGCCAGGATGGTGAAAAGTTCAGAAAACCACGCTGATATGGGCTTTGCTCTGCTATACAATGGGATGGAGTATGACATTCATTCCTTGTTGTTGATAACAAATTAAAGATTTAAATTTCACAGGGGTCTAAGTGCCGCAAAATGCAAAAATGAGTTACTGCCTGGACATTTTCTGTGCACCGAGCCTAACAATGTTCAGAAGCCCGCATCAGTAATGTTGCTTCCTCCAAATGCAAACGATGTTATTTATGACCGTTGGTATTTTGTCCTAGCTATGTTGCAACCCCACATGCAAAACAAATGTATTTCAAATGCATTTTGAAATACATCGCAAATTGTAAAATGCATTGCAAATGTATTTTTCACAAAAAGCTCCATGATAAATGGATTTTAGAATGCATTGCATTTACAATCCATTATGAAATACATTTATGTCTCAATCCACATATACAGGCATTTTGAAATGCATTTCAAAATGCATTGCTTTACGATATGGGACATGTTGTTCACATAAATTTTGCGCATGGATCCCATTGAATGCGATCCTATTAAATTCCTTATCCAAAGATATAAAAATGAAACTACCTCTACTACTGCGCAGCTTTAGCGTGCAATTATATATGTGTACAAGTATACAGCGTTCAAACTAATGTACATGTAGCTCGGACGATATTTAAAAAAACAACTGCAAATTTACAATTCAAGATAAAATTCTATTCACCACTCGAACAAATGTGTTACTCGAGCAATATTTTTTGAGTTTTTTATCCCGCTCACTTTTTATTGTAAAGGGTATTTGTCACCCCATCATTGGTCGTCCACGAAAGTTCAACTTGTGGGATATTTGGTATTAACTATAAATCATCCTCCGAAATCGTGTAATGGACGATTCTATTTGCACGTATACAGTACATGCACAAAAATGAATTATGGCTGTAGGGATACACTGCTTCAGCACACATTCTTCTAAAGCTATCATAACCGGATCGTTCCCATGCATTCAATTGTCATCATCCATCATTTGAGGCACGCTCGCATTGAGGAAGTGATGCTGGATTAGGCGACATTTACCATCTTAATCAAATAGGTAAATACCAGGCAGCTTCTGAATGGAGGGGGGCACGTGTTATGATAATCAGCTGGCCAAGGGTGGACTGCTCCTTCATTAAATCTGCATTCAATAATTATGCATTTGGTGCTCATGATGCTGACTGCAGAGGCGCCACCTAGCTTCGTTTTGTATAGCGTTTGACTCGGTGAGGTGACTTTGTGAGAGCTATAAAGATTTCACAGATGATCATATCTAGTAAACCGTTTTGGTGCAAATCAGCAGTTGGGAGGTGTAACAAAAAGACCACAAATCAGCTGTGAAAGTTGTATACGATGCACGAAGTTCAGAACCCAGTTTCTGACACAGTGCAAGAACTCCTAAGTGGACCTGCTAGCACAAACAATAGAATGCGCCAAAAAAAACTCATTAAATGTGATAAGTATAAAACATGCGAGTGTGCTGTGACATGTATATTGTTTTAGGCAAAACATAAAATTTTTCGAGTTTTGAACAACCTTCGGGAAAAGAGCTTCGACATCCAGGTTGTTACGTGTCCTCAGTGGACAAGTGGACCTGTTAGCACAAACAATAGAATGTGCCAAAAAAACTCATTAAATGTGCATGATAATATACTGTAGAATGTCATGCATGTTTTATACTTGTTTATTTTAGGCAAAACTTAAAATTTTTCGAGCCTTTGGGAAAAGAGCTTCGAAATCCAGGTTGTTACATGTCCTTCGTTGATAACCCCCTTATGCTATTCATGGTGGATTTGTTGAAGTTTTTTCCCCCGAAAACCATGGCCCGTTGTGAATAAATCCCAAATGTATATTTTGCGGTTGGCATTAAAACGCTAATCTAAAGGCCGCATAGTTTCGTCGTGCAGTTTCTCATGAGGGGGTTGTGGAAAGGGGGGGTGCTCCGCAGCCATCAAAATTCCCAACAATATAGACATTGTCAAATGTGACATTAGCGCAGCAGCCATTTTGTCACGTGTCCCGAGGACGGGTTTCAGGGTTTCACGGGTGACTTTGCCAAACAAAGGGTAATGTACTGTGTATTCATGAGATCGTTTGTTCGATGAACCAGACAGAGATTAGCGAGAGATGGTCGTGAGGCTCATGACGAAACTCCTCCTCATTTACACAGCCAGAGGGAACTCATTGTGATTATGCAAATCAGGCAGTTGCGAACATAGGTGGCGCTAGCTATCGAAGGGAAGTGCACTGCAGAAAGGGATTTGTGCAACCTTAAAATAATTGCTATTGTAGTTCTTGACTTTTGTGTTTTTAAGCCCATGCCGACTGTTTAAAGCACACTCATTGTATGTCCAGTTTTGGACAAAATTGAGATAGACGTGCATTCCGAAGCACACGGGACAAAGCCTTTGTCCCGTGTGCTTCGGAATGCGTCACAAAGCTGCATTGTACGTACACTATAAGTAAAGAAGGCAACTTTGAAATAAGGTGCAGAATCACAATTTGAATATGTAATGCAGTATAACCATGTACTGAATGGTGCGAAGATGTACCAATGTACGGGGTGGGCGATATGTATTCCAACTACATGTACATATTGAAAATGGCCTCCACGGTATATTTTTATCAATAATTACTTTTACATAACCAGCCTAGGTATTATTGTCGGATGCAGAAAATTTAAAATAATGCTGCGTGTTAATACCAATCTACAATAAAAACAATTTTTTATATTAGTTTTATTTTAAGCAATACAAATAATCCATTACACATACGTATAATTATTATTCGCAACTGAGGTCGCATAAAAGATAATAATATTTATTAAAATAATTAGTGTTTACGTGAAAAACAAACGAAATCTTAATACGTGATTATGCTTATTTAGAAAAGTGGACATACAAAATCTGTTCTTTAAGCCAGTGATATGTATTAGCCCTAAACGTAACGTGGAAATTACTGAGCAATTAAATTGTAATTATGCTTTCATATTTTGCTGCGGAAAGTGGCAAAAATACAGCTCCAGCACAAAACAAGAAGATTGTCCCACCCTGAAGGATGGCAACCACTGATGTCTTCCGTGCATTTGGTGTTCGATGTATTTTCGGGACATCTAAATTTTTTCAGGAATTTCATTTTCGTTATAAACAACGTTTGAAGGGGTTTGAGCTGCCGTTGATGACGAGGCTTGTGCAACTAGAAACAAGGAGGAGTAATCCTATTAAAAATGACTGGTGAAATGTTTTAATGCCCTTTGAATAGTCGACCACACACACAACCAAATGGCGCCTATTATACCACCACAGGACTGAGGGGGAGCTGAATAATACTGACATTGTGACATCAGAGAGGGAAAGATAATATGTGCTCGTAGTTTCGGCCTATACAAAAAAGATTTAAGCTTAGCCTACTTCCCATACATGGACAATTCAATAACGCTTCTTTCGTATTAGGGATCGCCCATAAATGGCGTCAAAATATTGGAGAAGTACTTCAAATAGACATTTTTCTGTATGTTCTTAATTATTAGAATTGGATCTGTTATGGTTTTATATGTATTGTACGTGTGAAAACATCAAGGTGATGCAAAGTTGAAAAGAAAAACAACCATGTCAGATTTATACCATATCGCGAAGTTGCGAATGTAACAAAAAAAATCCTCCATACTGCAATTAAGTCGCCTTTTACAAATGCAGTGCAGATAAATATTTTGATTTTTTTTTTCGAAATATTTTTTACAACATGTAAAATATGCTCAGCAATAATGCGAGTATTGATGTTGATAAAATAAATTTAATAGCAAGTTGACGAAATTATTAAAGATTCCATTGACAGGAAAACACATTTATTTTTCAATTAAAATTATTTGTTGCTAGGTTCATTTATTAGCCAAACTACATCGCAATTGGGAGCTGAAGTCTCGTCGACATTGTGGGCAAGGCTTTCGCATTGGGTTTCGCTGTTGGAACTTGGCGAGTAGTTTTCGAAGGTTATTTGAACAAGATTGCCATTTCAGATAGCAAATCAAATGGGATTTAATGCGCAATATTAGCCTAGCAGCGTGGGGAACTTGGCTTCGAGTCCCATTATTCACGCAAAATAGGGAGGCTGGTGCTTGATGCTGTTTTATAATGGCACGTTGAACCTTATTTCGACTCCCTAAGCACGCAAAGTCATCACCCATTGATGGGATTACTGTAATTAATTGCCGCATTTACCCCTCTTTCATCCAACCCTCGAAAATCACCACGCAGTCTCAAATGCAAGGACTTGCTAATCAATGTTTATGCAAAATTGCGTGCGTTCGGATTTACACATCGCAGGGCCTAACTGGGCATGCAATGCACTGGAAATTCACTTTTATTTTTTTACTAAATTTCAATTTTACTAAATTGCACCTTAAAGTTTAAACACTGCGAATGGCTAAAATTCAAGTGATGCACGCGAAATTGAACGCATGATGAAATCCCAGCTCAACTTTTCATGAATTATACAAGATTGCAGCAGAAAATGGACGATGTAGTTTAACATTTCGGCGAAAATTTATAATTTTTAATATGTAAAAATCAAAATGGCCATTGATAATAGTGATTTTCGTAGTTTTCTTCAATTATGGCCCATTGAAAGTGCGTCGTGACTTTGGGGACACCCTGCATAAAATTACCAAATACAATTTCTCCTTTTCTGATCAACATATTTAAAAAAAAAATTTGTAAACAATAACACGGACTCGCGTTTTTTGGGATGTGCTCTTGAGAACTTATGGAAATGTATGGAATTCTATATATGTTTGACCTCTTATTTTGCATTATGGGCGATAGATGGTAGCACCTGCCATCTGAATGGGAATATAAGTTACTGTCGTTGGCAAAATAAAGAATATCTGGAAAAATTCTAAAAATGTAAATGTTATGTAGCGCAGGAACTTACTATCAATATAAACTTTAAATTAAAACATTTGGTTTCATTTGAAATTATCATATTTGTCCAAAATTATCAAAATTCAATTGCAAAAAATCACTCTCCAGATTTCATAACAGGGTGGCTGCACTGCGTGATTGCCTACCCACAGGCGCGAGCAAATTTTCCCAGTATCGTTTTTTCGGACTTCCCTCGGTGGATTCAATTGAAATCGTCGTCATTTTTCCTGCCTGGTTTCTTTTTTTGCGCCGTGAACGAGTTAAAAAATGGCAATTTAATAGGGTTTCTATTGAGATTGTTGAGTCGGGCCTCGGAATCCGCTGCCTCGGCATCGCGGAGATAGATAGGAATCCCATTGCCACGCAAAGCATAGTCGAAATGCGTTTCTGATGAAATGCAAATCGCTCAATAAATATGAATACGAGCGAATGGGGGAGTCTTATCAGTCGATTACAGATTCGCTCACAGAAAATGGACGAGTAGAAAAGCGTGAAACGAATGAGAGAAAGAAAGAAAGAAAATTGCGTAGGGACGACGTGGCAGCTAGTGCAGTGGGTGGAAAAGAGACCAGGAATCGAGGGACATATCCATGGGCTGTAATGGGATGTCTCACAATTACTTCGTTCAATAGAGAAGGGCCTATGGGCGTCTCTTCGTGTTCACAATGCCAGCGACGTCTATAGAAGCTCCCCTTAAATGAAAGTGTTAGGCTTTGCCTGATAAGAAAGATGAATGACTGTTTGTCTGAAGAGACACGGAGTCAAAACTGAACGTAAGCTTCATTGCCTCGTGGCAATAAAAGGGAGGAACCCAAAGGGAAAAAAAGGGATGAGATGGAAAATCATTAAAGACTATATAGCCAGTGAAACAGAGCGGCAGGGATGGAAACCCCGGGGATGACATCGCGTATAGACGAGCCAATGATACCTTCCTAGCTGCAAATATCACTCCGTTGGAATAAATTAGTTTCGATCGGAGGACGGGAGACACCGCAAAGTGCTCCGACAAAAACGTTCGCCGTATCAGAAAAGATGGTCGTCTTCGGCTTGTATTTTTATTAAAGGAAATCTTCACTCTACGCTGTAAACCGTAAATTACAAATGCAGTTTTTGTGGGGCACAAATGTACATTTGCACCCCGTATATCACGTAAGCTTACAAATGTAGACTCAAATGTACCCCTAAGAACTCGTGTCGAGGATACACGTGCAATCAACATAGGGTATATGTTACCGTATGTGAAATTAGTTTCTTAGCTCAATTCAAGCTGAAATTCATTAAAATATAGCCCAGCATTACTATATATTTCGAAATATATTACGAATGCATTATACAGTTTGACGTATACATTTCCAAATGCATTTAGAATATATTTCCTTAATTGAAATACATTTCAAAATGCATTTCAAATACATTTTGCTAATTGAAATACATTGCACGAAGCATTTAAAATGCATTTTCTTTGGATATGGGATGGCAAGGGTACACATGCAATGAACATATGTACCCATAGGGTGTATATAGTTTCAAAACATTTGTACCCTTAAGATTCAACATTTGTACTTTTTCAGTTTAGAGTGTAGGTTACTACGAGTGCGGTGAATTGCATCACATTCGGTCTAGTTTTGAGAAAAATTTCGCCTACATCGTTTTTTTTATATTAGTCGTCTCAGTAGTATTTTTACGGCCAACATTTCAATATTTCTGATCTTTATGTTTAATTTCGAAATTTTTTGGTCAAATATGATTTGGTCAATGGTCCTCATCATTTGGGGACCGAGGGGGATAGGATCCAAAAATCGTCAACCATGTTTGAGCATTTTGAACCTGTATTGATATGATCACGCACCTTTCCAATTTATTCTCAATATCGATTAATAGTAGAAATAAACACAAATTGTGGAGGCTAAATGGTAAGCTGTTGTTTTTTAGAACAAGTGGCAATAGCGCAGTGTATATCTAAAACCTAAGACGTGTTTTTTACCTTTAATTTTGCGCCTGTACTTAATTGTGGCAGTCTTTTAAGATGGCCTGTACAAATCAACTTAACAAATGAAAAGTTATAGCTGTTCCTAGGAGACTTGTGGTAACACAGTACAGTACAGAAATTGAATGATATGCATGGTTTATTTTTATTTGGTGTCCGAGAGACGATTATAAAAAAAATATATCAATTGCACAAGTTTTCTAAAGCTATCGATGGATATACCCACTCATCCCTCTTATACATATGGAGACCTACTATTAATAACACATATTTGCTACATATTGCACATATTAAAACTTCGAGTGTACTAAAAATCAGTCAAATGCTCTAAAATTGCTTTTTTTGCGGGAGAAAAACTTACCTTTGTTAGTACGCGCTTCAGTTTGCTAGTCATCATGAGTAGGCTATCTTGTTCGATGATAGCAGTAAAAGCAAAATGATTACTACAATAGAGTAAGAGCGAAGATGTAAATAGAAAATGTATCCATGAAACTCTTCATTACCTGATATAGTAGGATTGTCACCACAAATTCATTGATTCAAAATAATTGCTCATTTTATTGCATGTGTTAAGTATATAATATGAAAACGCACCCCGAAAATATATCTCCACCAGTAAGTAAAGCCAAAATTATTGCTGTGCCTGAAACGTGGGCAAACAAATTGAGTAATGTCAAACGTGAGAATGCAGTTTAAAATCAAGATGTAAATAGATATGCATGTCCTTTTTTAACAAATTGAACATTAACTCCAAATGTTTGGGTAAATTAAGGATTTGGTTTCCACTTATAAGTCCCATAAAATCTGAAGTTATATTTGTTGCAAAGCTCATCAGCTTCATTGGGGCCACGGCTAAAAAGACAATTAAATGTATGTGAAATATGTCGTGTTACAATCTTAAAAAATCATCAAAGCGAACATTTTTTATTTACCTTCCATATTTGTAATTAATAGGCTTGGTCTTCCCAGACTCAATCTCATGAAGTAAAGGAGTGAAAATACGCCAGGCTTCAGTTAGCTCGTCGCTTCTGACAAAGTGCATCTGGTTTCCACAAAAGACATCGAGTATTAAACGTTCATAGGCATCGGGCATTTTGGCATCCTGTAATAGAAAATTGTCATAACTGCAAAGGTGGCATCTTTTTAAACCACAAATCCAACTAAAACTGAATTTTCTGGAAGGGCATTTTGGCTTTTTCTAAACGTTCATACCCGGTATCTGCTTAAGTATGTAAGATCCAGTTCAGTCTCTTCCATCTCAAATGACATTCCTGGGGTTTTGGTCATCATTTTAATGTAAACGGCTTCTCCAGGTTGGACTCGGAGAACCAATTCATTGCGTTTGCACTGGCCGTTGAAAATGTCGCCTGGAACATCTGTGTACTGAATACGTAGCTCCGCTTTGCGTTCATTAAGTGCTGAAATGCAAGAATTCAGCCAGCTTTAATGTAAGCAAATTAATTAGACATTTGCAGAAACTTTGGGCGACTATAATTGTAAGCAAATATTTGAGTTCATCACCTTAGATATGCATAGTAACATAGTGGTGGGTGAGACTAACTCACATATAGGGTGAAAAAACTAGGTGAAATTTGTACAGTAAGGTATAGTGAAATCTTAATATGTAAGCATTGCATAATAGGTGCATTTGATTTTTTGTTAAATCTGCTAAAATTTTCGTTTATGAAAGTTTTGATCTTCTCACAGTTAATTCTAAACTAAATTGAAATACAAGTATGTTTTAGCAGATTAAAATTGAATTTCTCTTTACAATATAAAATTAATCTTTTTATACAAAATTTGCCTACGACAGTTTTAAAAACAATATACGTTTTACTACATGTATTCACACGCTTCATCCCACCAGAAAATAATATACTGGTTCTGGCAGTGGTGTGCCTTGGAAAAGGTTGAGAAATGATAAACGTTCTGAGGGCATTGTTTAAAACTGCAGGGGCATGATCAAACTTTTCCAAATTTATACAATTAAGATTCACTTATGTAGGGTTTGGGTATGAACATTTTTGTCTATTAAAAAATTAAATGTCAAAATAATGAAAATACTGAAATCGGGTATTAGGTTTACTAAGGGCTGACAACCAAATACACCTTATTGAGGGTCCTATGACGATTACTTTCGTTTGCAGAATGTTACTGGAAAGAATGAATTGTGCAAGTAATAGCCACATACAAAATGAATTGTCACCAACCAAAATTACATATGTACATGTAATTCTACTAAAGCACGCCTAGACTTTACCTTTTCCACACCGCAGGATAAAAGGCACACCATCCCATCGTTCGTTATCAATATGACAAACTCCAAGTGCAAATGTGGGTGTAACCGAACCCTTGGGCACAGTGGGGTCATCTAGATAGCCAAGTTTTGCATCGCCTTCACCCTCTGGGTCACCAACATATTGACCAAGAACAACGTCGTCCATTGTCACAGCTCTTGTAGATTTCAAAACTTTGACCTACAAACACAAAAAATGCACATGTACATTTCCTAACAATGGCGGCAAATGTAGGGGATTTTAAAAAGTTTCAGACGAAACACAAAGTGGTGAGCATGAAACCCTTATAATTCAGGTTCATGCTTGTACGTAGTATATGTCACATACTTTTTCATTGCGAATGTCATCAGCACTTGTTGATGCAGGCTTTTCCATGGCTACTAAGCAGAGCATTTGCAGTAAGTGATTCTGCATTACATCTCTGAGATAGAAAATAACGTTTCATCATTAGCTAATCTAGTGAATATCAGACCTGTAAAACTTTGGTTTTAAATTCACACGAAAGTAAAAAAACAACGGGGAACTGATAGTTATTTGAAGGGCTGAATCGTTTTGTATAAGAACAAGTAAGGGGTATCTGAAAGTTAAACATAATTTATGTCATTTGTCAACTGTTCCAAACCAATTCATTCATATACACGTAGGTGTAAAGTAAAATTATAACAATATTTTTTCCTTCAATATAATTTTGCATTTTTGTAGGGCTTATTTATGGTCGCACAAGGCAAGTTTTGTTCAAACGCTGTGACCAGGAAGTGTTAGAGAATGGTGAAAAGATATTTTATTTTAGAGACTTGACAGCCACAACTGTCTGTTTGAGATCAAACCAGTGCATTAAACGTACTGTACAAAAAGTCAGTACAGCCAGCTTAGTTTAATTGCATTGTCATCCAATTTACATTGATTATTGAAAAAAAACACACCTGATGATACCAAATTCATCGAAGTAGCCTCCGCGCCCTTGTGTGCCAAAGGGTTCCTTGAATGAAATCACAACTGAGGCAATGTTATCACGATTCCAAGTTGGGCCAAAGATCCTGTTACCAAACCTGAAATTTGTAGAGCAGATATTACGAACACAGTTTATTATTCAATTTAACCTATAAAAAGCTTACCAAAAATAATTTTTCTTTTTATAGATACCTCAGCGTCATTAAATTCTGAACCATCTCCTTGCCAAGATAGTGATCAATTCGGTACAGCTCCTCCTCCTTGTACAACGAACTGAGGTGCTTGGACAGCTTGTTGGAACTATCCAAGTCACGCCCAAAAGGCTTCTCCACAATCACCCGAGACCATCCTCTTCAAGAAAAGCAAAATAAAACAGCTGCCAAGCACATTAAAATCTAAACAGTCATTAAAAATGACGTTTACTTTTCAGCCATGCATGATCCTCTTATGTTTGTGGTCACATCCTCAAACACGCTTGGTGGCAAGGCCAGGTAAAACAGTCGATTAGCATGTGGTCCCTTTTCAAACTGCTTAATTTCTTGGTCCAGAAGCTCGTAGTCACGCCGAACATTGTAAGAGCCAGCGACGTAATGGTTAACTTTCCAAAAGTCCTCCAAAAGTTTGGCCTCGCTGTCTTTAATCTGTTTAAATATCCAAGTTAAACATGTTCAATATACCTGTAAGATGCTGTAAGATATACAGTGTACATGTACGTGTAAGATGCCTGTTGGTGATAATGAACTGATGACGCCGAATGTGTTGTCATTGGTTTGTTGAACATTGTTATCAAATGAAATCTGTCGAAAGGTTGACATTCGCCTTGACGTCCACAGCATTTAATATTTTTAAAACAGGTTTGCTATCGAAGCAGATATATAATTACCTTGATATACGGCTTGCACTTTTCCTTTAGCTCATCTATGGTCAATTTACTACGAGCATAGCCAACAAACGTAGTGTTTTTCGGCACAAGGCCATCTCTGAATAATGCCCTGAAATAGCAAACTCATTAGTGTTATTACTGCGGCATGTTGGCTGAAACGTTGAGTAGATTTGGTATGAATGTCGTTATTATGATTAAAACACTTTCCATCTTCAATTTAAATGCAAGCAGTACATGTATTAAAGCACAATTTTGGGCGTGATATCATTGACAGTGCGATCGACGTTCCAAGAATACGTGTAAATACTGCCATCTTTTGATTTTAATTTAGCGAGAGAAACTTGGAATTCCGGTAGTTACAGAAAAAAGCCCAAAGTAAAATTGTAAAACTGCAAGAGTTCGTTCTTAAAAATAATCCCCATTAGTGATACAGGTGCTTAAATTAAACCCATGTTTTCATATCACTGAAAATTAAACATTTAAATTTGGAGACTTACCATAGGGTCGGATAAATTTTCTTCTTGGCTAAATCGCCCTGTAAAAAAATCTTGCATTAATGACCAAAAAATGCAACGCACAATTTATGTACACACGGGGGAAATGGCAATACTAAGTCTAAGAAACAATTAGAGCTAGCATATAAATGTCGATCATTTTCTTTTAAATTCAAAGACAATTTTGAGAAATTGAAGTCTACCATTATTATAGGATTTATTAAAAATCTCTTTGGAATCTTATTAGTACCAATTTTAATATCTGTCACTTGCATGCTAATTGCAATTTTTTCAAAGGAAAGCGAGGGAAATCATGCATGAATATAAAAGATGTTTGAAATGTGTGAAAATTCAAAAGTTTATCATGATGATAGTAAAGGAGTATATACGAGGACTCAATGTGAAATTCAAAGAGTTTTACGGGCACTTGAAAAGCATAAGCAAATTGAAGGATCATATGATAAATACTATATACATGTACAGTGTACATTATATACTTTTACTTTGAAATTGTGCCAGGCCTGATATGTCATTGCAGTTTGCAAATATTTAGTCAATCATAAAAACTATGAATCAGCAGAAAAACAATCAAGGGTTGCGATATTGCATCCCAGCTGAGGGACACAATCTAGGACAGGAAACATTCTTCGAGGTATATTACATGACAAGCAGAAAAGTTATCGTTCACGCACGATGATTTCATTTCTTCGTGCATGTACTCTGAAGCTGATTACCTCCACACCGAGATTATCAAAGCACCAGTCTGGCATAAGCGGTATATAAGTTTTGCAGTAATTACGCGTGCATGCATAAAGTATACACATACATGCGAAAGCCTTTGCCACATTACTATAAATAATGTTGGAAATAATTTTTTTTTGACGTCAAGGGCAGACAATCCTGTTTTTCACGGATGTGCATGACAAAGCATGCAAAAGCCAGACTGCATTTTCTGTTTAAAATTGCATGCATTTTCCGAACAGGAACTAACAAACCCCAATCTGAAATCTAATTAAAAATGGCCTCCAAATGTACAGTTTGACTTCTTGCATGCATAAATCCTTTCGAAAGCTACCCAGTTAATGTGACTGCCTGACTCGCATTTGTAGCCTGAATTGTAGGTAAATGTGATTCTCCATAATTTAGGACAGCAAAAACTACCTATAACTTGAGTTTGCAATCCCTTATACACTGTATATGCAATTGATAATTAAAATTCACGTTTTACCAGACAAACAGGGTTTCCCCCCCTTCCCATTACAATTACAAGCTTTTCCTGTCTCCGAAGTTCTCCTTGATTTCTCTTGCAAATCAAAACGTGATTGTATAATAACTTCATGGTACATTCATGATGCATTTTTTGCTTTGTGAGGGGTTCTGGTCTGCATGATGAGGTCGTTCAACGTGGATTTTTAGAGCTCAAGACTTGTTCTTTTTCATTTCTCAATCCCCTGGAAACGTGTACATGTAGTTTTGAGAAGCTCAGCAATCTATGACTACCGGCATATCCGGAAAGTCTAGCACAAAATTCCCAGAAAAGTGAGGCAAGATTATGAACTGTTTGTACTGGCCTACCTAAGTAAATATTTTATGAAAAACAGAAAAAAAGTTATAAGTATAAGTCATGAATATTTAATGAAATGACGTTCAAAATTGTCTCTGCGTGCAAAATAATTAGTTAGCCATTGCGTGCAGTAATTAGCGTCCTAATTAGTGCTTTCTTCTGCTCCTTCAAGCTACCGTAATAAAGCCTCTATCCGAGCTTCTTTTCCAGTTCAATGAGTCGAAATTCAAATAATAAATGCAGTTCGACGATTACATTTTACTAGCAATACAATATGAAACAAAGGGGCCAGGTATTAACGTTATTATCGAGGTAAAGGGGTATTTTGGAAATTATAAAGAACATTTTGCAGGGTTCCACCATAGATGAAATGTTGAACTTGCTTTTTAATTTAAAGATTTTAATCTTTGCATTTGCAGTGACCAGGGTGGTCACAACAAATTTAGCTTACCGTTATTAATAGACAATTGAATTATTAATTTCTTGATTTTTGTGTTAAACAATAACTACAGCTACATAAATGACATTATTTATTATCGAGTTCCCCTGCCTTTTTTAAAGTAATTCATTTTTCATGACAAGCAGGCTAGTGTTCCTACAGGTCTGGACCAGGGCATCCTGTTACATGTATTCATAGCCAGGCAGTTTCAGCAATGCATTTCACACATAAAACAGTATCTCCTACAAAATCGAAGAAAGTGACATTTCCTGATGTCATCTGACGTGTAATATCAGCGCAGTAAATCGAGTTACGGGCCATTTCAAACCATTTCAACGAAGTATTAAGTTACTAGCAACATTACTATACATTTTGAATAACGAAAGCTTATACAATGTCAATAAATTGATTCAACATCGTTTTCCTGTTCGCTCATGAACGATTAATTTTAGTAAAGGAAAAAAAAATAGGCAGCAACAAATCACTCGCTTCGATCCATCATTCTGGGATGGCAGGAATGGCCAAAAATTGCAAAATGATCAGTCGTCATCGGCTTTCGGGTTAAAATCTATCATTATCGCTCCAGTTCCGCTAAAAATGTGACATACGGCGTGTTTTTTTTTCATGGGTTTGTTTGCTACCAAAATCGATCATATATACAATCGTGATCTCCTTTTTTAACAAATAATTCGATTTTTGGTCAATAAGGCCATCATTTTATTTGCAGTATTTGCAAATTATGATAAATGCTGACAAGGATGAAGGATAAATGATGACAATATTTGAACGTCCCCAAGCCCAGCGCGCAAATTCGTACACTGCGCCGCAAAAATCGCGACGTCAAAATAAGCACGTTTTCATTCACGTCAAAGAGAGATGAGATTTTCTTCCCTAGCCAGCTCGTCAAATGATCAGAATCCCACTATAGTGTGTGAGGTACATGTGGACGCCATACTCCCCATGGCAAGGTCGGCGCCAAGGGCATATGGCACATTGATTTCAAGGGCGCAATATGATAAGCCGTCTAGACAAGGACGTAAGGACGTACATACTGTATGCAAATAAAAAGCTACTTACGGAGGCTCCCAGGACGACGAAAACATGCGGCACGGAGGCCTGGAAATCGAGGTCATCCGCGCTGCCATCGGACGTCGACTTATGCATGTGCTTCAGGGATTGTTTGATTAACTCAATGCACTCGGCACTATCCATGCCTGGACTCTGCCCCGCTCTTGACATTTTATCGCTCCTGTTCATTCCTGAAACGGTACTTGGACTACAGCCCAGGTTGTTAAGCAGGTAGCGAGGGCGCCTATCGAAGACGATGCTAAATTTAGATAAGACTGCGCCGACGTTCGAATAACGAGACGCTCAACTCGAGTGCATGCCTCGGGTGTCTTCCAGATTATAGGCTCGTTGATGACGACTCGTTGCGGGAAAACACTGCCAGGATGGGATTGGTTCGGGCTGGAAAATGGGATGGGTGCATGGGGGAATCGAGGGCCATTCGAGAAACGCTGGGGTGCAATTCAGCCTTCGAGGATCCGCTGTCGGCGGCGCAACAGTTGCTACTCTTTGGATTTCCCCCCACGCTCGCTCATGCAGTAATGGCATGACTTTCTGTTTGCCGAGGCAGGGCCTGGCCAAGGATTTCCTCGCCCATCTTGACGCAAAATGTACTCTCACCAACGGTGGGAGCTTCCGTAGCTACGTACCTATGAACATAGCTCGCGCAACAAGTAGACTGTATATATATGATTCCGTACATTTTGCATCAAGATGGCGCTTTAGATTTGTTTGTCCAACCTTTGGAAATCAAGGGCCTTCAGAGGTTGTTGTTTCCAAAGGTTGCCCTTCTTTATTGTAATGAAAACGTTGTTATTTTTACCTGAAATGAGACTAAAAGGCATTCTAAGTGCCCCCGCTTGTGATAAATTCATGTTTTAATTCACGTTTGGAAGAAAACCAGAAAAAAACACGAAATTTAATTTAATACAAATGCACTCGTTAGCATACACCGGGGCAACACCATAGACGTCCAATATGGCTCCACCATAACATTTTACGGCGCTGCAGCAAAGTCTTCTGCACGTTTCCTTACGGAGCCTGTTAGGGACCACTTTATAAGGTTAGGTTAGTCAGGTTAGGTCAAAGGTGGGTCCAAGGGGCACCAGCCCCCTGGGCGCCATGCCTTGGCATGGCGGGTGGGGGGGCGCTTGCGACCACCCCCTCGCAGGGGGTGTAGGGGGTGGAGCCCCCGGTTAGGCAAGTCCTGGTCCCTAACAGGCTCCGTCATGGGAATCGTACCCCCGCCGCCATATTGGTAGTCTTCGAGCTGCATACACAGCATGGAAGCCAACGAAAATTTCGGGAACTTGATTTCGTATTTTTTTCTAGTTTTAATCCCAGATTGAATTAAAACATGAATTTATCACAAGCGGGTGCACTTCGGATGCCTGTTAGTCACATTTCAGGTAAAAATAACAACGTTATCATTAAAATAAAGAAGGGCAACCTTTGGAATTAACAACCACTATGGCTTCTGAAGTGGGGATTTCAAAACACGTTAAGGTGCCACACTGGTCACACTGTCATCTTTTTGCTTCAACATGGACGATAGCAGACAGCGACGATTTTTGAGAAAACAACGATTACGATGGAAACAACGGAGGAAGTAAGAACACAGGAGAAAAATGTGAGGATTTCGCGTTTGCCTTTAACGAGAGTCAAAAACATTATGAAAATGGACTCTGATGTCAATCTGGCGAGCCAAGAGGCCGTATTTTTAGTAGCAAAGGCAACAGTAAGACTGCGGACTATAATTTTTTAGCGAAATATTTCGACGTAGGACCTACGTGCATTTTTAATAATAAGGCTATCTATGATCAGGAATTGTTTGTTGAAAGTTTGGCGAAGGAATCTTACTACTTCACGCTGCAAGCTAAGAAGAAAACACTCCAGAAGAAAGATGTGGGTAAGTGCAAAGTGCGCACGCCTGCATGTGTGTCGTGATCGAGTTTATTGTGCCATTGTATCGGACTTTCTGGAAAATGATATCGTGCAATAACTCGTGCAAATTTCAGATTCTTCGATAGATGCAGTTGATTCCTTTATATTTCTTGAAGGTAAGATAATTTCTCAGACACGACCAAAATTCAAATCTCCTTGAATGTAATGTTGTCATGTTGTAGTATGTATATGAATGTCGGGTTATTCCTGATGTGCTTGATCAAGTGATTGACTGAGGATATTGACAATAATTTGATGCATCTTGTATTATATTGGTCCACATAGGGAATGAACTGGGGGACAGCCAATGTAGATTCAGCTTATAGATTTGGTTTTCCAGTACAGGAAACGGTAAAGCAAACAAGTCACGATGTGAAGGGGAGTAGAGAGTTGTTGACATAAGCAGTGGCATATGTTGACATAAAGCCTGACAAGATTAATTTGAAACCGTTTTTCCATCCTATTGGTCCATTTTAACTCCCCAGTTCATTCTGTTTGTGGACCGACTATAGTAATACTATGTCGGATTCTCATGTCTGAATCTCGGATTTATTATTCGGTGGAATTCTAAATCTGGATTACAACTCGGTTTGCTGAACGGTGTTCCAACAACCCGGTTTAGTCGACCACATAGTTACATAGAGTTAATTGAATGTTCAGAGGCGGTTTGCTAAGAGACTTATGAACTTATGTGACCTTTCATGCCCTGAGCACCTTGTTAGGTTAAACACAGAGAGCCTGGAAGCTAGGAGACTTCGTTAGCACTGAGGCACTGTTATCAGTATTTTTGATCTGACTGATGAGGGGCTACCCTACATCTCGTAGCCGGCATCAGTGTCTGTCCTGATCCTTGGCGGTTTAAAACTGCAGGTACTGCTTCCAGGCTAGGGTGGGTCGAGTTTGGAACTCACTCCCTGCTGAAGTCATTGAGTCTGGCTCCTATCAGACATTTATATCCCGATTCAATAAGTTGGATGGTTCCGCCTTTCTCCGAGTTTTTTACTTTTGACTTTACTGTCTTTTCTTATTATTGTTTTATTCTTTTTGTCTGTTTTACTCGACAGGGGTGTGATTAAGTGTTGGTTGTACCAACCTCATTTCCCCTTTTCCCTTTTTGTCGAATAAAGGTTATAATAATAATCTCTGTCTGCGTGATGTCAAGCCATTGTTGCAATGCGATCCCCATGATTCCCTACAAAAATCCTATCGTGCTGACACACGTGAATATCCACCTGGTAGCAGACACAATATCAAGTTTGTTTGTTGGTCATGGCATCATCTGAATTTTGGTTTACTGTACTGCAAAAACAGACGCATTGTTTAAGCTGGTTTACATTCCACTTATGGTGATTGATGCTATGTAGATAAAACCATCCCGCTGCAGATGATTAAATAAATGGTTCGCATGAATGAATTTATTCAGTGTTCATAGATTTAATAGTTCATGTAAACAGAGTGAAATTTATGTTTCTTAGTCTGGATTTAGCATAATTTTGGTTAGATGTGTGACAACATCTGACAAGCACATTTTATTTTGCAGGGACCTTGGATTGAACACATGAGTTGGGAATGAGTGTGGCAATTATGAACAATTGTTTAATTTGTAAATACAAAATATAACTAATATTAATGTAATATTATTGTTAGTTATAATGTAATTTCAAATCATAGTTTTCATCAGTAATTGCCTTTGAATCCCTAGTGTTGTGTTCTCAAGGCTGTGCTTTTTTTTACAACAATTGTGCATGTAGACGTCATGATCAACCATTATCAATAAAGATCCAACTAACGTTGAATGTTAACTGCTTCATGCATTTTTTCATTATGTTGTTCCCACTGTAGAGCCATGTCTAAATATCTTTGGGTTCAGGGGTAAACATTCCAAAAATTGTGTTCCTGAACGTCAAAATCGGATAAACAGTTGGTTAATTTGCCTGTATATAAAAGTATATAACATGTACCACGTGACATGAACACATTTTATTTTTGCCAGTAAGATTGTTGTGCAAAGTGAAAAATCTCCTATACATTTGAATATCCTAAGTCGTACAGTACTCTTATTAATGGACGTACATACACAAATCCTAACCTTTGATAATGCATCAACGTGGTTCTTGTATTACGATAAAGAGGCAAGTCGTAGAAAAGAACCTGTTGCACAGTTAACCCCTTTATGCACAATACAATTGAACCCAAGTTCAGAGCTTTCTTATTCCGCAGTTTGGCAGAATTGTTGACAGATCTGAATGTTGCACCCACAAAGCAGTTAACTGTGGCGTTGTCGCAATGGTGCCCGACAAATGAGACTATGAATGGTGATCTTTGGCTTGCACCTATTACGGGGCACGACACCAGTACTGGTAATAGAAAGTTGTCATGGTCGTATCCCCAAGTCATGGTCCATATGTACTCGAAAGTCGCCTTTGCGGAAAACGTTGGGGCTTTGCGATCATCAAACCAGAACTGGCACAGATCTTGTGGCTGCGATTTATATTGTATGTCCGTCATTGCTAGTAATCGCACAACTACGCTTTTCAATCTTTTTATTTGCTTTTGTACTCGAGACCTTTTATCATATTCCGCTGTAAAAATTTAAGAAATCGAAGGTCGACTTTTTTCCATTTTTTTTGAAATAATGGTAAGGCTATAGCCTGTGCTTGAAATTTTCTCTAGAAATGAATTTTTAAAGTACAAATGCAATGGTTTTCATGAGCACATGAAAGCACATGCAAGTCAACTTTTCAGAAAATGTTATGACATTTGCCATCTTTTTATTGTGTTTGATTCTGATTACGCAACACTGTATTGCATTGTATACACGTACACACTGTATAACTTTTTGGAAGGCCATATTGTATGTTGAAAAGCTGGAGCTATAGCACATTCGATCATTTAAAGTAAAATTTCACTGTACATTTGATATGAAGACTTTCTTGGCAAAGAAAGCGCTTGAATTTGCTCGAGCGAATTAATGTTTTAAAATTATTACTGCATAAACTTCCGCCTACTCAAACTTTTCATATATAATGTACATATTCATGTACATGTGTATGCTATTGAAATGTAAACTAATATGGCTCTGCATGCTTTCTTCTCTGCCATGCTGTTTCTGAATTTTTCATTGAAATTTGTAGTTTTGAAACCTCATAGAGAATCGTCATCCTACGAGGCTATATAGGAACTTATCTAAATCTAAAAATGAAATGGAGACGATACATGGGTTACAGCAAAAAAAACTGGCTTCATGATTAAATTCTACAATTTTTATGAGTTTGTGATTCAGCTTAGCATGTGGTAGATGAAGACTCTTCCATGCCAAGTTTAAAATAAATTCGCCCTGGGATGGTAAAATATGTCAAGATCTCTGTGTTGAAATCGTTCCCTACTCCGTGTCATGAAAAAGAGGAAATGTGAGCCGAAATCGTAGTTTTATTAATGCGCTTCATCGTGGTTCGCTCGAAAGGAAGTGGCATTTTCCATATTTAGGAAGAAAGAACACTTTGGTCACGTCCTGTGCGAGATACTGTAGCTATGGTGATTCATTTCGTCGACTCATGAAAATTTCGTCGTTGATCTGTTTTTCTTGCTGAGGTCAGTGCAGTCTGTGTAAGCCAAAATAGAAGCTTCTGAACCCCTTTGGCACTTCCGTCACTCTTTGATAGCCGAATATCCAAATGGCAACTTTTGGCTTAGTCTGCCTTCTGGCTTTCAGTTTGGTCGACCGAGGATGGGGTGAGTTTTCTCAACATAGTATGGCGAAATGTATTCATGTAATTTGTTCATATAAACCGACAATTTTCCATCGTTGCAGTTGATGCTCTTTCCTGCTATCAGTGTGGAATCGAGGCCAACAATGAGGATTCTTGTGAGCATCCTCCAAAAAATGACAATTTCATCGTCGATTGTCACGTTTCTGATTTTTGTTCCAAAACTACTCCCCGGGCCTGGCAGGAGGGTAAGTTGGCTTCACGCAGTGTTTGCTTTCTCTCCAGGTATGTGTTGCAGTAGTTTTAGAAACATTGCGTTCATGTAACAATGCACTTAGCAAGTGGCATGAAAATGCTCTGTTTTACCATTTGTTTGTGTTGAAATGCCGAATAATGGGACAAAAGCCAATATTATACGATATTAGCTAGCAATTGAAAGAATAGGTTAATTTTCTTAATCGGAAGCTTTCTCATCATGATTGCTACATAAAATCTGATACTGATTTCCGGTAAGTAGGTTACCCGTTTCAATCTGCGCCTAAATCGAAGGAGCGATATTTTTTTTTATATTGTAACAAGTTTTTTGATTTTTTAAATGTTAAAATATTGCAGTTGAATCCCATATGTTGACTGAAATCTGAGCAGGGAATACAAAGATCTGTACTAGAACCCTTGGTCCCAAGTCATGTAAGGACTCAGAAACAGGGTCGGCTTAAAGATTAGTGGGGCTAGTGCAGAGTTTCCGCACGGGGCCTTTTCAAATCGTATTTTTTTTAAAGTACGGTAGATAAAGAAGTTTCTAAGCAGCAGATAAGATGAAAACAATAATTATTTTCCTTTCCTAATCATAGAAAAGGTCATATAAAAACTAAAACTTATATTATTTGTCTATATGCACATTGTAATTGCCCTTAAACGTTTTCGCCAATTCAGATTTGAGAAATGATCGTTCTGCAGACACCACTGTAACTGGCATTGTTAACACAATTTTTAAAACAGTAATAATTGCGCCGTCATACCATTGAGGTCCTCTTCGAACGCGCTGCTATGCCCCAACATGACGAGGGAAACCGCATCGTACCAGTGGCCCTCGTGACACCTCAGAGAGGCATTGAGGCCTCGATGCAGACGTTCAACACATCTGTTGCTTTGCGGATGGAAAGCTGTTGTCCGCCAGTGGTCTGTGCCAGTCAGCCGATACAGTTCGCGGAACAAGGAAACCTGGTCGGTTGTCACTTCTAACGACACGAGATCCAGGTTGTCAGGAATACCTTCCTTGTTGGGAATAGGACCAGTGGCATGCCACTGTATAAATCAGTCGATGCATGTGAGTGGCCCGATACCTTCCGGTGCCCAGGTATTACTGCTTTTCCAGGGTCAGTCCGATATTGTTGTTCCGCAAGAGCTGTTGCAGTTCCTTGTCGAGGTCCTGCGCTTGTGCCATGGCGGCAAAGTCCACTGGTGATGGTCTCCACCCGATTAAGGATGTCGGCGACCACATTTTCCGTGATCATTTGCAGTCTACAGTACCATCTTTTGCACATCTGTAGTTTTCCTTTCATGATTGTGCATGCATGTACAATGTACATAATGTGTCAGCTGCAATGTTCAATTATAGCCGAGCCAAACTTATTAAAAATAGCTAGTATGTTGCTAACACATGTATAAACAAGTACATTTTTAATTTTAAGGCGATGTCACGGTGGAGAGAACAACTCGAGGATGTGCAACTCGAGTTACAATTAATGGAAAACGTCACGAATTGGGATGTCACACAGACCAGCGGACAGGAGCCATAGTTTGCTACTGCGAAACAAATTTTTGCAACGAAGCTTCTATCGCGGACATTTCTACTGCCCTAGTTATGTTGGTTATAGGATCATTTGTTGCTCTGACATGTTTTGTACACAACTGAACACACATGTATACCGTTCATTCGTGACTACGTGCTCATCGACTTGAATGTGTATGAATGAATAGAGGATGATGGACTGTGCTCCATGTCAACTGCCAAGTCTGCCATGGACATTTATCAGGATTGTCACTAACATCGGTATCAATCCTTATGTTGCTCATTCACATACATGTACAGTACAAGGGTTGTTAAGAGATTTTTTTAAAAAGAGGCATGTTATTTATTAGAAACGTCGGTATCTCCTGATATTACTGTACATCTTGCAATAAATAATTGTAAATTATGAAACCTCGGTGTTTGCAGTGCAGCATAATATTGTATGGAGCTAATCCTATTGTCTTTTACTTGATGATTGCTATAAATGCAAACTGCACATAACAGTGAAAATAGTATAAAATGTCTGGAATACCTGATGGTATGTACACTGTGTCCCGAAAGTATTTCAGAATGAAACCAAGTTGAAAAATAGACGTGGATCGAGGTCCTAGATTAGGACCTCTACAATGGAATGGCCCCCCTTTTCTGTCAAGACCCCCATGGTACTTGCCGTCTTCCGTACTACGGCGATCGTTACATTACAACGTGGTAAAGCGTGCGCATGAAGGTAAGGTAAAATATAAATATCAAAATCCTATGACTTCCTTGGCTGGTTTCATCTCTCCAAAAAGGAAATTTTTCAAATGGTAAATTAATAAATTTCGTGTTGGTCCGCATGAGGTATTAAGCAGAAACCCTTTAAAAAAATTGACACCTGATCGTAAACAGATTAAAAAGTTATTAAAGGTAAGCCTTTAGTGTTTTTGTGGTTATTCGTATTAGTTGAATCAGTTCACATACGTGAATTTAACCAACATTTCAAATTTGTTGTATTTCCCGCTGAAAGTTTAAGCTAGAAAGCGCGATTGCAACGGCGCTTCTACCTTCTAGCTCAAGGAGGAATCCCAGAATCCCCTCATTCGCGCATGCGCATCTCAGCCCCTTTTCGATCACGTGACGGCCGGCTCACCGCCGTGCTCCGCAGCCTCCGCGAAATAGTCCGGCCTGAGTGACGCTTACCGCTAGGGGGCGGTGGGAAGCGTATCCCTCCGCGCTGGCCGTTATTTCATACGGCAACAGGACGTGGTGCGGACATGTTTATCCAGCTCGTTTTGTGAACCTCAACTGTTTCTGGAAGCGAAAAATCTTCGAACATGTTTGCGGGAGTATATCTACGAGCAACTGAGGGCCTCCGGAATTGTTCGACACTCCGTGATAGCTGGCCACTACGGGATATATGGACCAAAGACAACGTTTTCAATGTGAGTAGGCCTAACGTTTAACTCTTATTTTTTTTGGGCGGTCATAGACGGCTGGGGACGCGGGGGATAATCGGATCGTGTCCCGGCAATGTTATTTCATCGTTGTCCGCGAAACTGATCGCAAAAATTTCCGCAAAAAAAACGGGGTATAAAAGATGGCGGCTTCTTTGTTTAGATTTTGGCGGGATTTTTGCTCGTCGTTTCGCCTCGTGCTCGCCATTGGCCCTTCAATTTCATAGTTGATGCTTTTACTCCTTTCGAACTGAGGGCTCTATATTGAGCCAATAAGCATCAATGCGCCATTCTACGTGTGTGGCCTTTGACGGTTGAGGATGCGGGGGGCGATCTGATCGTGTCCCGGCGATTTTATTTGATTTG
>JAQFYZ010000993.1:0-29160 GCA_034695085.1 Cylindroiulus punctatus
TTCAATATATTTACATGTGTTTTGCAATATATATTGCAATACATTTAAAAATTTATTTCGAAATGCATAATACAATAGATATTTTAGTGCCAATCCAACGGTATTTTCCAATGTATTTCTATGTATGCATTTCAAAATACATTTCTTTTCCATATTGGCTAACTAAGCTGCCTGTCGCTCCTTTTGAAATTGAGAACTTCAAGGAAGGTGCCAAAAAGTGAAAAAGGCGGCCAGAATGATGAGGCTGCTCGGAGAAAGGCCTTGCAGTGATAAACCTCTGATGATAAACCTATACATGCTGCGTGATGCACCTCTAAAAAATGTCCCGTTGCATGCATTTGCCATGCACTACGCCACTGCACCGAATAATCATATTGTTATCATGCAAGTCATCATGCAAATAATCATATTGTTAGAGATTGTCGGCTCCGGTCCTATGGAGGGGAATGGCTTGACTTTAGCAGGGCAACACCCCAGGCAGTTGACTGGATTGAACGATTGGATTTGGGGCTTTTAGAAGTTTTTATTTTTATATTTTACTTTTATCTGTATTTTTATGCATTTTGACTTGATCTGTACTGCTTGCCCTCGTACTCTTTTTGCGACCTTGATTGTGATGCTGTACTTCCATACGAATATTTGCCACGCGCTAAATAAAAATCAACCGAATGCGAACCAGCTTCCGGTTCGAGGTCGGGCGACGCTGTCCCCACGCTTAGGCACTGGGTTTGCGGGGCGCCGCCGACGTGGGTCACACGCAGGTGGTGGCCTGCGTGGTGGCCTCCTGGGGGATGGCGATCCAGTTGTTGAGGATGCTGGGCTTGAAGAGGTGGCTGAAGGTGTTGCGGAACTGGCGGCTCATGACGCAGTAGAGGATGAAGTTGATGGCACTGTTGATGAGCGCGAGCAGGTCCATGACCTCGCTGAGGTCGTTGTAGCAGCTCATGAAGAACGCCTCGCCCAGCAGGCCGCTGAGCAGCGCCAGGATGCCCTGGGGCACCTCGGTGAGCAGGAAGAGCAGCAGCACCGCCAGCAACATGCGCGTGGTGCGGTCGCAAGAGCGGTCGGCGTTGTCCTGGGCACGCATCTGCAACAGCAACCGCCGCTGGTTGGTCTTGTAGAGGGCGCGGATGAGCCACAGGCTGAGCACGGTGAGCGCCACGCAGGGCACCAGCTTGATGAGCACGCTGTACACCCAGAAGTTGATGTTCTGCAGCAGGCCGTTGTGCAGCTTGGCCACGCTGCTCAGCGAGATCTTGAAGTCCCCGTCAGGACAGTCCACGTACGAGTCCTGGATCTCGAAGCTGAGGTAGACCGGACAGCAGAAGATCGGCGGCACCACGTAGCACACCATGATGGCCAGCAGCGCCCGCTGGTGACAGCACCAGTCGCGGTTGTTCTGCGGGAAGGTGACGGCGATGAAACGCCACACGGCCAGCGTCACCGTCAGGCCGATGGAGATGGTGTGGCACACCACCGAGAAGTGAGCGTGGAACAGGGTGAACACAGCCCAGCCGTAAGAGTACCGCACGCACTGCTCCATGTCCGTCAGCACGTAGGTGTGCAGCGTGAACGGCAGGTAGTCCACCATGACCAGCATGTCCGCCACCGCCAGCCCCGTCAGGATGGAGTTGGTGGCCGACACCATGTCCTTGCGCGTCAGCACCATGATGTTCAGGATGTTGGTGATCAGCCCGAAGATGCACACGATGGTGCTGGCCAGCCCGTGGAACTCGATGAAGCTCTCCCGGAAGTCCTTCCACTCCTCGCCGCAGTAGCTCCGCGTGGTCGCCTGCGAGGCGATGCTGGTCGTCGCCATGTAGTCCACGTCCTCCTGCGTCACGTTGAACAGCTCCAGGATCCGGCTCGGAGAGGACAGCGAGTGGTTGCTGAACGTGTACGCCGTGGTGTTCACCGTCAGGCTCATGGCCGCCATCGCCACTGCTGGAACTGATGGGAATTGTGGAACCCCGAACTGTCAGTCTGACACCTGGTACCCTTCAACTTGGCCTGTCAGGGAGGAAAGTTCAGGCGGGGTGGTCCATGGTCGCCTGCGGAGGTCTGTGTGGGGCTCGGGGTCATCCAAGTCGAAGTCTGCCAGGAAGGGATCCGCGGTCATTCCTGCATGACAGGACCAGGGCATGGCTGAGATCGCAGTGTCTGGCGCATGTTTGGCTCCTTTACAAAATGCTGAGATCCAGGAAAATTAATAAGGGCAATTCGGAAAAAAATGTTTGCACGGTTTCAGCAGTCTTGACTGCCCCTCTGTACAGCCGTTAGAAATCCTCCTGTAGCACTTGCTTACCAGTAAGCGAGGGGATATCCCAACGTGCTGGTTGCTTAGCTACAGGGAGATTGGTTTCCAGAATCAGCTTGGACACACCAGGTTTACGTTTTTACTTCCGAATTCTTCCAGATCCAGAAGCAATTTCCAGGTTCCAACACATGCTAAGCTTCTGATGGGCGAGACAAATTGGTACCGGAGAAAATCCCTTGTCTCCTTGAATCGTCTTCAGGCGACTCATTGAGCCGTAATTTCCTATAGGAACGCTGCATCAATTAATCTTGTATCTTGTCGCTGCAAGTGGCACTACTGCTCCTCTTTTTAAGCTGCCGGTCATTTGTCACTCGACAAGGAGATTTTTTGCCGGAAAAATGGAGATGGTGACGAGCAGTTCATCCGAGCCCATCCTGAAGAAAGTGTTCTATCCCAGTGGACCAGCTGACCTGCCAAGAGAAGAAAAACGAGCGGTGATCAGGTCACTAGTCAGTGAATGATATTCGTGTCATTTGTCCGCACAGTCTTTTTTGCACAAGACAGAACGCGTTCACAAACACCGATCGCATTGATAGATGTTCATGAACCGTGGACTTCGCACCATTGACTAAGCAGTGTTAAAACTGGATGCTTATACAGTAGTCTCTGTACGGCCTTTCGTGCTTTTATTCGCTTTTCACACCGTTGTCATCAACATCAAACATGTCAAATGCGATAAAAGCCGTTGCTGAGTGTAAGCAAGTGCGACTTGATCTGGTACCTTGCGTTTTCCTCGATTTACTTTGATTGTTCTCGAATTGAATTGTTGCGCTGCATCTTTGAAATCGTCACGTCAAAAATGGCAAAAGTTAGGTCGTTCTTTGACCATCAACAGAATCATGAGAATTTTTGCGGAATGTTAATAGTATCGTATGCTGCATTGACCAGATTTTAAGAAGAGTTGTCGGTAATGGAAGATGTGGTAAATCTCGATCTGGTTTATAACTGTGATTTGGTTTTATCTTACCAGAACTCAAATGCATGATAGGGGATTGTGCTGTGGTAGCAGTTCGCTTAAGGTTTGAATCACTTTTCAAACTTCCAGGATGCGCCAGAGCTGTATGGCTTCTTAAGACTGCTGTTGATGTTTTCAAAAACTTAAGGGTAGCAAACTGGAACATCGACTGTTGTGATCAGTATCGTCGAGTATCGCATTAGTCGTTAATGCCTCGCTGAGTCGTTGGTTCAATCCCTCTTTGTCAACATTCTCTATTTCTCCTTCCTTTTGAACATCTTAATCGTTACAGTGGTTGCAACGTCTCTTCAATGACACCTGCTCAGTCTGCGGAAACCGACGAATGTCACCATATGCTAACTGCTTATCGGGAATAAGCTTATGTTAATGCAAAGTTTCCACTGCTGTCCCTTAGTCCCATCGCACCTTCGATGAACAAATGACAGTGATGCCCCAGAAGCGCAAAGTGGTTGATGGCTTGAAGTTTCTGTTTGACGGGTCCATCATGGCACTCGATCTGCAAGATAAAAGCGAAAACCTGTTAGTTTAGAGGATCCTTCTCAACGAATGATTGGTGATTCTGCAACTTAGTTCCTCTGGAATTCGGACGCACTCAAAAATAATCAATCGTTAGGCAACTAAATTTGCGCAATTATGTTCGACCACACAAAGATGTCCATATCTACACTCTAAACGGAAAAAGTACAAATGTTGAACCTTAAGGGTACAAATGTTTTGAAACTATATCCACACCCTATGGGTACATATGTTCATCGCATGTGTACCCTTGACATGTGTTCCTAGGGGTACATTGTACTTTGAGGTAAAAAATTTTAAATCATTTCATCCCTTTGGGTGCATATATGATATATGGGGTGCAAATGTACATTTGTACCCCACAAAAACTGCATTTGTACTTTTACGGTTTACAGTGTAGACGCTATGCATCTATCTTCTGCAAATAATTAATTTCAAATGAATATTTTCCCCTAGAATAATTATGCAGATTTTTTGTCCCAACCAAGTTAATGTAACGTAAGAACCTGTCGCACGCTGATTGTGCGATACAAAACTGCTAGGAAATCATAGGGCAATAGGCTTGAATGGCAAAGTCAGCATAGGCCATTAAGCAGGAAATGTTTTGGAAGCTGGCACCAAGCTGGGCGCTTAGAAATAGCACTTAAGCCACGCGTCTGCCTTTGTTCTTCCTGAAGACGCTAATTAAAACTGGCGTTTATGGCACCATTGTTAAATTTTTTCTGACTTCATTCTTGTTGCACTTTTGTATTGCTGCTAAACGTGCACGCATAAAAGAAATGAGTGGCCTTTGTCTGATTTTGTATTGTCATCTTAATTTCTTAAAATTGCCTAATTGTGTTGCCAAGCTGGAGCGACACAGTTAAGACAAATGATTTTTACTGCACTTCTTGTGGAAAGGGCGCTGCATAAATGCACCACAGTCAGCTTTATCATCAGGACACGAGTTATTAATGAATTCAGTTTCGGACACTTAATATTTCGCACTGTTCAGGAATTTGTGGCGTGTTGAATTGTTGAATTGCAGTATTGCACGAAAGCAACCTGTACCCAATACTCATTCATTTATATTTAATGTAATCATGTTAACCATGTACGTCACATGTTATTAATGACAAGGGTTTCATTTTTACAGATTTTTCCCCAGTCTTTATTATACACTTCGTACATAGTGCAAGACATGATGAATTTCTATAAGGTTGTCAAAAGAACTTATATTTGTATACAACCCAGTATAATGTAACTACGTGTATAACCGAATTGAGGTGTCAATACAGAATTTGTATGCTTAAGTTACTGCATACGGTAATATTTTACTGAAAACAAGTTGAAGAAACCCACTTTAACGTATTTTCGTTTACATCTATACGAGCAGATAATCCAAACTTTCGACTTCATGCACAGCTTATCTTTTGACGCTGCATAAATGCAAATCAAATATTCCTATCAAAATAAAGTTTTTATGCTTTATCGGAAAAAAACTCCGTTTAAAATGCTTTTTGTCAAGATTTTTTATGCGAATATAAAAAGTTAAATCTGAGCAGCATTTGATATCTTTCCGTATCCCTATACGAATACCCATGCAAAAATCGATGTCCTGGCTTTAGACAAGATGATGAAATTCTCTCAGCTTTTTTTTTCCTTTTTTGAGGGGGAGGGGACGATGTGGTGTTACGAATTGAATGTAGGATATGATTTACATAATTGTTGTTACGGATGCAGAATTGATGATTCCATTTGCAAAGAATGGCTGTCGTTCGGCCGTATATTTCAGGAACCTAAAAAGTTTTGGCAGTTTTACAATGTCGCTGAAGCACTTTCGGGGCTTTATGAACACTTGAGCAAAGCGAGATAGCGCCGGCCTGAAATGAAATCATCCATAATTTTTCTAACCCTGCGTAGGTCTGTATAGGTATGGAAGATGTTCTTAAAGCCGCCTTTCAAGGGGATATTTGACGTCAGCATTACCGAAAATCGAACTTCTGAAAATGTTTTCATGCTCAATAATGCAGCTACATGTACATTTATGCTCATCAACAGCACGAAATACTGCATATTCCGCATAACAGTCCTACTGTATAATGCATGCAACTTGCACTGCAGTGCAGTGTATCCACAGCAAGTACTTCAATTGCAGGTACAAGCATGATTATACATGTATTGTACATGTATACATTTTTTTTGCAATTTTTTTGCCAACAAACATCATGAAAAACATATTTGAGGGCGTGACTTGATTTTTTTGGATCGTGCGACCTAAAGATGTCAGGCCTATGGTTTAGAGATAAATCGCCCCAAATAAATCATTCCAACTCGTAACGATTTACCGAAGATTTATATCCCCCAAGCGTCGCTCTTGAGCTTCAATTTTGTTTTTTGCAAATGGTAATGATGTCTTAAAGCGCTCAGTGATTAAGCGACAATGACCAGGGCATGTTTAGGGACAGTGTGCATAACCTTATAACATTTCCCAAATTTGCTCATCGCTATGCAAACGTTATTTCAAGTATACAATGTATACTTTGAGTCGATCAGATGACAGCTTGCCACAGTGATGTCAACAGGCATAAAATATTATTAGGAGTAAAAAGTACTTCACCTTGTGATGCTTTACCGCGCTGCATTAAGTCAACATAATTCGAAATTATAGCTAAAAGCCATTTGGTGCACATGCAGATAAAGCCACAATTTGTCATCTTCTTGAAATCTATTATTGCTAAAAGCATTTTTTGCCTGGTGGATGAAGCTGTTGCACCTGTATCGTGCTTTGGAGCATTTGTCATTTTGTCTATATATAGATTACTTTCTACAGTTCCTTCTATTTAATTTGTTTACGCAAATACTCGCACAACATGCCCGTACCATGGAAACCAGAGAAGTCTTAGTCTTTATTAATTCTCCTTAAGCTATTAACCCATTTGTTATATACATCCTGCATTAAATGTTGAGCGCACTTGAACATTTCTTTCTTTGAGCGTAAACTTGCTGCCAATAGTTTATTTGAATTTTTAAAAAATCATTACTTTGTGTAGATTGTAACATTTCTTAACAACATGTTTATCGAGAGGACCTCTGTGAGGCAAACTAAAATGGCCAAAAGTAATCTTTTTCAAGGAGAACTTTAGTCAATAGAATGGGGCCAAGTTTGTCCATTGGAAAGCAATTTTCAATGATAACTCAAGGATGTTATAATGCTTATTGCCTTTTATTTGATTACGCGCACTGTTTTCCATTAACTCAATTAGACCTGTTGGATATTGCTACAGTTGCATCCACGAAGTCACTTGTTTGGACAGCTTAGCTGACAAAAACCAGTGTGGGATTATGCGGCTCCGTTATTCTTCGGCTAATTACAAGATCGCCGCTTAAACGAAAAGGTTTTTTGGCACTATTGCCCATGTCAACAAACCAGTAATTGCGAGCCATTTTAGTCTTTATTTGATCAAGTATGATGGTGGACATGCCTACGTGATAAAACTAGATGTATAGAAGCTGATGGCAACAACAACTGAGGTCAGATTAATGTAGTGAAGAAGATATGCTTCTCTGCAAATGGCCTGTTACGGATTGTTTGTGGTCTGCTAAGCTCAGTTTTTCCTTGTTTTTATATTAATGGGACAGGCCATCTCTCAGCTGGTTATCTTAGGATGAGTGATCATACAAGGTAATGACAGGTCGTGTTAAAGTAAAATGATGGAACTAGCGAATGCCTATCACTTGTCAGTTTGTGTGCTGGATGGTCTTGGATTATGAAGTGGATTCGTGATGCTAAGAATGTACTCAATTTTGACTCAATACGCCCATTGAAAATATGCTTGCTCAATTCTTATAATGATATCAGACAATAACAAATTTGGCGGTCTGTCGTGGAATTTGAAATGTAACAGAGTGGAACTGGTTGTTTTATTCAAAAGCTCGCCTCATGCATCCCCACACGTTTTTAAACAGTGCAACATATTCCCATATACAATGTAATGCACATTGTAGGTCTACTGTAAGGTTTTGGGTCTATACGAACGCTCAAAACACGAATTTCCTGCAAGGGTCAGAGAAGCTAAAGCTGTTTTTCGCGTTTTCATTTGAGGGAAACATGAAATAACTATCCTCGCTGTTAAATTTTATAGGCATTTTAATGCCAATATCATTTATTTCCCTTTTATGTAGCTACCAACTTGAAGAAACGGTGCTTGCATGACAGGTTGTTAGTATCCATAAAATCTCCTGAATGAATCCCAGAAGCGCCGTTCTGGAAATGGTACTCGCCCACCGCAACAATTTGTACGTGAACTAGAATAATTGAGAAGCAGTCGTTGTTTTTGTGAGTCTGGATCTAAAAGGCAATAAACATTAAGGTTTTTATACTGGAAGCATTTGAGGGAAAATGCGATCTGAGAACAAACAAGCCTTTATTGACGTGCAAAAAGACTTTCTGAGCGATGTGGGCACATCTAGGCTATTATCTGAAATTGGGCATACAAACTTCTATTCAGAACATAAAGATTGAGACAAAAGTTAATAAACGAGTTTAAATACTGGTTGGTCAATAGTTCACACCGCTGGAAGACTCCAGACAAAATATTGTTTATGTTTGAAATGAAATATGCGGTAAGGGAATTAGCCATTTTTGGTCCGCAAATAAATGTAGCTTCTATCCTATGTAAGTTGCACCTGAATCTGTTCCTGATATATTTCAGGTATTTGCAGTCGTATGACTGGTCTAATAAACATGGCTAAAAACAGCAGATTGCTTTGGATTTCCTTTGTTGGCAAGACAATGGAAATTCACTTGAGGACAGAATCCGTGCCCAGCATATTGGTAAAAGTGCTGCTAAACTGGCTATATTCACCAAAGCTGTATCACCTCGAATTCCTGCATTATTCCAATTATGAAAATGCAAGAATTGTATAAAATAGCAGAGCCACCTCGCCACTGTGGAAAACAAAATATCCACTACAACTATTAGTACAATAATCGTTTTTAACGGTTTGCATTTCCACACTAGTATTTCAACAATATATCTGCAAGACATATTTTAATTATAAGAAAATGTCCAATTTTAAAGGGAAATCTCATCTGCATGCAATATTAGATTAAACGTCACTTCCATTTGTGTATAAGGACTGCATGGTGGTAATAATGCCGCATACTTGTGCAGTACGTAAGCCAGTTTGACTTCCTTTTCTCATCAGAATAAAGTGTATGTATACGAGATGTTTGGATGTAGTGGTTGGGTGGTGTATTCAGTGATTGCTTAGTTGTACGTGTTCCAATTTTTCTAACGCTGTTTCATGACATCTTAACAAGATTAGGTATGACAGCGAGAATGAGAAGTGGAAGAATTCTTAATTTCGTTGTTGGCATTTATCTTTTTCTTTTCCATTATTGCATCAGTCTGGGTGACAGAACGATATGTGCTGGCCATGGATACCCAATGGAACTTAGAATGCCTATAACCTCATTAAACATTTATGCAAATGTTGCTCTCGAGTTACAGCCACGTTAGTATACGAAATAAACCGAAAGCTTTCCTGGTTCTAACTTTTATACATACATGTACATGTATTAGATGTATTTACTATACTTAATTTTTCTGAGCATAATATCTGATAATGGCTTTTGTAATTTATTTGTCAACTATTACAGAGTTCACTAAGCTATTATCGAGCTGAACCTCTTGCTAAACCTTACTTAATGACATACCAATAATCCCAAAACTTTTACCTATTCTACGCATCAATATCTCGTCACTCACGAATTTGCTGTCATTTTCGGTCTTCGACAGGTTGCAAAATTTTGTTTAAAAAAGGTCTGCTTTGATATGAAAACATTTACGTATCATTTCTGGATAAAGTCTGCCCAGGTGGTGGAAGATAAAGATATTCGTAATGTCATTTTTAAGCGTAATTTAAAAAGCCAGATTTAGAGCAGTTCATTATTGGTTTTGTACCATTTATGATAGAATGCAAATACATAAATGATATATGATTTTGTTTGCGGCGTAGTATCCCTTGACTGTAACCGCTCGAGTGATTAATGTTCATTTCGTTCATCTCTAGATCCTATCGGGAATATTTCTGTTTTTTTGCATCATTTAGTATCTAATATGATTTCCCTATGCAACTAGGAAGCCATGATCCCCATATTGAAACAATTCTTATCTGGAAAATTACCTGGAATTCTTACCCTCCTCCTTAAATCCGACCACAATTGTCATAAAAATTGGAAAAGGCAACCAGTTCTTGCATACGCTTTGACCAATATGCATGCATTCACATAGTTTTAATTACTGACAAAGGATCGCCATTATGATGGGCTCCTGTCGCAGCCAATCAATTCTTTTGAATGCCACAAAGGAGAAAGGCAGGATGAAGTTGGTTGAGTTTTCAGAAGATAAATAATTGCCGAAGGGAAAAACATTAATCATAGAAACGTTTCCTGAAATGATAGGCTGCTTCATATCTGCTCCCCAAGAGATTTCCTCATGTCCTTTGCAACTTGTCTTACGATGAACGGTTTGTTCTTGGGAGCATTTATTGTCGAAAGTGGAACTGCGAATAAATAGATGCATGTAAGAATATCTGCATCCCAATGTTCGCCTGAAACGTTCGGAAAGGTTAAGAACAACATTTCCTTGAAAATGATGAGGGTTTCGGGCTGCAATTTCTTAAATGCAACTCAAGGCAATGACTCCAATCTACTCTCAAGATCTCCACACGATCTCTTTAAGTGATTGCTTCTATTTTCGTAGTCTTTTTTAAAAAAAATCCGAAACAAAGGTTAACATTCTGAACATTTTTTGGAGTTTATTATGAAAGAAATTTTCATGAAAACATACTTGCCATCATAAAATTATGTCTGTCGATCATAAAAATTGAATATAATAAATATCATTTTTGTTTAGTCCAGACTATGATATTGCTCTGGAAATGTTAATTTCTGGATGGCATGCCTTGCAATAGTAAATTCCTTTCACTCATGAATTGTATTGTCTCTAATTAAAAATTGATACTTTATGAGCATCATTTGGAGACAATGTACTTTAAGTAAAAAAACAAACCCACAAAACTAAATTTGTCTAAAAATCAATGTATCCAATCGGTCACGTACGCTGTATGCTCGAGAGGAATATGAAAAGGGTCTTCATGAGGTTGTAACTTACGTACAGATAAGCAGATGGGTGTGATTGTTGATCACATCGATAACTAGCACCATGTTCTGGGTCGTATAACAATTTCCCTATCTTCACAGCGATTGTTACGAGTAGAAATAAAGTTAACATGCACGAACGAAAATATATACTGACATTAATATTCCAAAGCCTTTCATTGAAAGTATGGATGTAATTAATCAGCAAGAATAAACTACAGTATTATGTGATAGACCATACATTGTACACTCACTAAAGCTTTTCTAAATCCTTTAGTTTCTTGTACTATTGTGCCACACTTCACGGCTTACAAATAAACGATTGTGGGTGATGAAGGGTGCATACATGGTATACGAAGCCAACGAATAAGAGGATGAATTGATCAACAACATGATCACAAAGGCTAATGGAAACATAAAGCTAGCCTTCCTGCCTCTGAGAAGTCTGACCAATTAAGTCGTGAATAGCAATGGTAATGAGCCAGTGCTAGCTAAGAATAGATATTGAAAGTTGCTGATTATAACGAACTTAAAGGACGAGGCAGAGGATGAGGTCAAACAGTAACATGTAAGAAATAAGGAAGAGGTCTTTTGTTGAAAGGACAACCAATGAAAAGTGAAGGTGAAAGTGATGTAGTCAATAAGTTTTTATTCAGAAAACTGATGATCAAATAGGGCACGCGAGCTGTTCTATACCCCCATACCAACCAATAAGTAAAAAAATCTATACACGTAGCTCATACCACTGTTGAAATGAAATAATTTTTGAGGTTCGAGATGCAGTAAGTGCACAAAATATTAATATTTTAACCATGTATTTGTCTTCATAAGAATGTAGCCTGTCCTAGCTGTCGGTGATTGCCTGGCGGTTAGGGGCAGCTAAATACGAAATTACGTTTTTAGATTATTTTAGGTAAGGTTAGGCACACAAAACACATCTATATAGGACAGCTAGGTCAGAGGGCATTCATTCATGTAGATAAAGTAGGGTTGGAAAATTGCCCAAAAACGTCCCTGCTCCAGTCTGAACAAAATCTTCGCAGTGAATATATCCGAAATAATCTAATTAATAGTAATTAATTATAATATCCGTCTAATTTGTAGTACTCAGGACAGCCCAAATGTGCTATTTAGGGACAGTATGTGATGATGTTCTTATTGATGGCGGTAAACAATGGCGCTTGTTAACATTCTCATTTATGGCAAGATTTACAATCAGTTTTAGCCGCAAACTTCCTGTTATTTTTAATATCAGCATAACAGCCCAACACTAACATATTCCGACAATATTTTGCATGTGCATTTATTATCTTTGCCTGCGGCGTGGAAGCCAATTTAAAAACAGATGCGGGTCCACTCGGCTGGCACATACACGAGGGGAATTTGATTAAAATTTCAGAAAGGCTGAACGTCTGAACGGCTGCGATGCGACTACCATAAAGATAAACACCAAGAACCTATCTTGCGGATGAATATCTTAGCGAGTCAAGTTAACGTCAAATTATGTGAACTTCTAGGGATGTTGGGGGAAGGTGTTATAAGGCAAACAGGGCATGGAAATTTGCCATTCAGATCGGACATGCAGTGAATCAATGGATCATTGTAAAAGAATAACATTTGACATTTGTTTGTACTTTATGAAGACTCCACTCTTAAGAACATGTCGCTAGCCCAATGCAGAAGAATAAACGCATCATATGCATCATAACGCCTACGGAAACAAAACTAACTAAAAGGGCATTTAGATCGTCTACAGACGTTTTCCGAAACAATGTCTTCGTTTATACATGTAATTCAATGGAGAGAATGACACCCTCATCACAATTCATTTCACATTTTAAAGCTGGCATCGCCACAACTTTTTATTAGGTGGCCAGTCAAAAAGCACTACCAATATGTGGGTTCATACATGTAGAACTTTATTTCACGTTGTGAATTTAGAGCATCATTTATTGAAAAAAATATATATTGTTATATTCGAGACCACATTCTCTAGTGGATAATACGATCTGGATTTAGCTATAATATACCTGCATCTTGTATCGAATTGCACTCAAAATTACATTTCCACAACAACTGCGTTTCTCCTAGATGCACTTATTGGAAATATTAAAAAATGTCGTTTGGAAACTAAAGTGCGAACAAAGCATGGTGACAGGTGTCAATTCCTCCTTGTCCCCAAATGCACTATATATCGGGAGGAAAATAACGAGATGTCAGAAACGATGGAGACATCATGCTATGCGAGTGTTGAGAATATGCAAATTGAAAATGGCACACGTGGTTGCCACGGCAATGCCCCACGCTAAACCGACGGAAAATTCGTTATTAACCCACGTCATATCTTCAAATCGTGACATCAGTAAGTAAATTATAGGCTGGACGCTTGACGACAAACGAGAATTTGGCAAAAATTTGCCACTTTACATGGGTGACGTCTAACCGAATGACAAAAGGAAGGTCGGTGCACCATGGTGCAGTCATGGCGCATCAACATGTGTCGTGCAACATCTTTGATTTAAACAATGTCACCCGCCCCAATCATAATTAGCAAGTATATGATTGCAACATACATGTATATTTATGATATATCACATGTCGAATTTTGTTTTCATAGATCTTTAATATGAATGATGATTTAGTCAATAATGATGGAATGAGGTCGACATTTATATATGAGGTGCAATTCGTTCAGTATCTCGTTGGTCGCTCAGGGAACAACGTAACCAAAATGCGATTAATTTTCAATAGAGACGCTTATGCGTGTTAAGACATCATTTACATAAACAATTCCAATATAATGCAATTTTATCTTAAGGAGTCCTTTTATAGACTCCCCTTACAATTTGTAATACATGGCTAGCTATTACTTTCTGCAGTGTATTAATGGAACTTTACATGTATCTGTCATATAGGCATCCAGAAAGACTAGTAAGTTTCCAGTACAATTTAACCTTTCACTACCATCAATTCTCTTGTGAATTGAAACGGAAATTGAAGAATTGTCTCAAAGGGTCTCAAATTGTCTATAAAATACGCCCAAATGCAGCCATTTCAGGTTGAATGTTGTTATAAACTGAATTATTAAGCATCTAAACTATTGTTTAAAACAATCCTGAAAATTTAAATAATATATAGAAACTTACCTATGATGTGGATGCATGGAGTTCCATACCATCGTTCTGTACCATTCTGTTTTCTTATTTAGTGATATACGGTGTGCATTTTCAAGCAACAGACGTACATGTAACTTATGCATGTCAGTGACTGCTCGATCGCTCTTTCACAAATACAGCATCAACCCACCCGGTTTCCTACTTAATTAGAAACTATGTAAGCTGTCTTTATCATATAGTAGTTTATGGTTAACGTTGCTTTATGTCTACATCTGAATGATGAACTACCGGGTCGTGGTTGGAAGAACGTTTCAATTGGTTCCTTTCATACGGTTATGAAATGCATACTGCTTCCGTTTTATTGCTTCTAAGAATAATTCTTTATGGCAGTTCACTAGTTGTTTTCAAAAAACGAACTAGCTTCCAAATCTCTGGCTTTATTTACTGTATCTTTTTAGATCATCTCGATCATCGAATACCAGTCTTTTCCAGTTTTCGTTGGTAGTGCCTGCTACGTTCGATGTTATTTCTAGCATTTTGAATCTTGTCCAGCGAATAATTTTGATTTATTTACCCTGACTTATAAGCTGTAATTAAGTCAAATTTCGATATTTGGAACAGGCATGAATGTGTGTGGCAAGTAGGACTGAAGATTTGTTTACGGTTCCATAGCTAGGCATGATTCGTGGGATGCTTAGTCGTGCTGATAATAGAATCTGCTCATTTCTTGATGCCCAAAATAGGGAAGAAGAGATGCATATATAAGATAATTTTCTCCCTATAATGAAATATAACTATTATTTTGTTCACGTAATGAAGTTCGCATCCGAAATTGAAAATGATGCTCTTCAAACGCATTTTAATAATTATGTTTTATACAGAAATGCGTGTAAGGGTATTCAGGCATTCTCAGTTCAAATCTATTTCTGAACGCATTTGAAACTCATTTTATGGTCATGGCATATGAGCTCAACTTTCAAAATGCCTTTCTGTTCAATGATGAATATTCCGAGCATGGTAAAAGTGCGTTTGTGTTATGCCTGCTCATACATTCATTACTTGAACCCAAGTTTCTGAATCCTCATGATAAAGTGTACAATGGAATGCGGTTTTCATGATTCTTATATTATGACATCCCCTAACTGAGGGAAATTTTCGAATTTCAGAAGCAACGTACATGTTCATTTCCTTAATGCCAGCCCATCAATCTTACGATAAAAGGCAGAAAGCAGTTTGACATGTTCAGGTTAGAGGGTGAACCGTTTTGCTATGATATAACAGGAAGATCATGCACACAATTATTTAATGATTCGTCCTGTAGAAGACATTGAGCAACAATCACTATTCGCACGAAAAAGCATATTTTCAACCGCTTTTCGTCGTGCCAATCACGCATGTTTCCCTATTCTTAGATTCGCATAATAGCATGATGCTCTACAATACTACCTACCGAACGACTGGAGGACACGCATTTCCATATTTTAAATAAAAAATTCACCAGATCTGATCCATTTCCCATGGCCTCTGGCAGGGCTCTTTAAATATCATAATATACATTCGAGGATGGGCAATGTTTGCCTCGTAAGATCTTAGCAGAAGTGATACCGTATACCCAATTTCCATATCATTTGCATGATGAGCGTTCAGAAGCAGCTTTGTAAGGAGGAAAACAAATACTACCTTATGTCAGGTTTTTTCACTTTACTTCTCGCGTTGGTGTGTTTATGATCGTGTCGTTGATAACTCGGAGTTACTAACAGGCTTTTGATTTCCATTAGGAAAACTTTGATTCTTGTATAATAGCAGGGAAACGCTTATTGGAAAAAGTTTGCCTCCGGCTAGAATGCATATTTCCAAATGCGCTGAAGATGTGGCATTCTGTTGACTTCCAGTGAATTTGCAATGACGTTGACAAGTCTTTCGAGACTGGTTTTGAAGGCGGTTTTTGAATGGTTGAGAATGGGGAATTTTGAAAGATGTCAGAACAAAGCTTTCGTGCGATGCTGGATGCCTCGAGAACACATGCGGATATATTACACTTTTATTAACGTTTCCTCGTGAAATCCATGAAACTAAAATCAATTTTGAATGTCCCTACTCTCTCACTTTTCATTCGGAACTATTATTTTCTTTTGTTACATGTACACTGTACATAAAATCAAGGATCTTGCCAAGACGTTTTCGTAGTTCTAAAAAAAATGTTGCATGGCCAATTGCTATCTTTATGTTAATGCAAATGATAATCCCTAAGGAAAACACATATGGGAAGACGTAAAATTGGTCATAAAAAGTGCACACTTGGGCATTCTTATGTGCTGCATATTTACGCACAATAATAATCGTTGACTCAAACTACCAGATGTTACCATACATTCCCAAGACGAATTAGGTCAATTTCAGACACGGGGCACTTGTAATATGGGCTTAAATCCATAAGAAAAGAATGCATTAGAAATACATTGCAAATACAAATGCGGCTCTTTTCGATACATTATGGCACTGCATGGAACAAAGCTTGATACATGTATGCATATGGATATACCGGTGTAGGCAATTTGACCGTGAAAGTACAGAATATGCCGTGTAAACATTTTGAAAACACGTTCGAAATGATCATACAACTTCTCTCCTTATGACTTGTCAAATATGCTACAAACATGTTGCTGGTACATTCTATGGATTCGTGAATGGCCCCAAGGCGCATCGGGTCGTAAACTGCAGTGTAAACACTATACTGGATTCGATTAACTAGAAATTGGGCAAATGGGAATGAATAACAATGCAATGGAATCCAATCGACATTGAAATCTCGAAAAGCTGCGACCATAAAAAGAGGCATAATGCACCATTCCCCTTATAAACATCAGATAAAATCCGAATGCTTGACCAAATGGGATCTCCGCCTAATCCGCGATAGAATGCTTTCACAACATCAGCCGCTTGGCTGCATAATACCCTCCTTCTTCAATTGAAAACTCCACATCCGAATGATGGATATTACATGTATTCGACTTTTGCTAGCGAACGGATAAAAAAGATGACGAGCTTAGTATTTCAGTTTACTTTGGAGATCGCTTTTCGCTTAATATAAACCGTTTCCGGCCTCTTAACGAAATCCCCGACCCTAGAAAGCCCCTTTGCACAATAGCAAGACCTGGATCACGTGACTACAAAATAAATATTTATCGGAAGATGGGGCTCGTGGGAGGGCCTCTTCACGTTTCCAAGTTGGTTCTGGGTCAAGCATCATGACGGACAATGATTCAATTCCTAGCTGTGATTTATTTTTCACCAAAATCCACGAAAGGATGAGTCTTGTGGCAGGAAATGTCACCATGCAGGTGGTCTTTCGTCAAGTCTCGTGGCGTTCATCTTTTATGGACCATGGTTTTGTCATTTAGTTTCTTTCGACTTTACTACATGAACTGAACAGAAATTACTTATGAAATAGTTGCAAAAAATATTCCTGTTATTTCATTATTTTACTTAAAAAGAAAATTTCTACGAGTATATTTAATGGAAAGAGGCTGGCGTTAGATGCCCCTCCATTATCATTGAGTATTATTAGTGATTGAAACAATGTTTAAATTGTGGATTTGTCCTAAGATCAGACAAAACCAAATGCAATCAAAGTAATCGTTTTCAGCAATTCCAATGGAACTACATGTATGTGCCATAGCATGTTTGTGATGTTAATATCAATAAATGCCTTAAGGTATTACAATGACGTTCATTTAAGATTTGCATTGAGCATAGACGAAGCACATATACTGAGGTGCATGTTTAAATATTGTTCAGCTTGGTTCGCATATCATGTTACAGGAATTAACTACAAAGCAATGTTTGCATTTTATGGTACTTAGAACCACTAAAGTGAGGTGGTACATGTATATTGTCTCGTTGTTTTTACGCTTCTTAAATACAGAAATTCAAATCTCTCCAAAATGCATTTGTATGATATTACATGCAGATTTCATAACGCTGGAAAATCCAACTGCGGAAGAATATGTTTTCTCAGCAATAGGAATTTGCCGGACTTTAAACTACCAAATCCCACCCCCGCGTTGTTCTTGGTGTTTAGAAGGAGAAAACGAGTCAAATTTCACACGAGAATGCTTTCAAGTTCTTATAGATGGCAAAAAATATGGACGCCAAAACAACAATAATAACCCATGGCTTTTCAAAACGAATATTGTTTTTCCGAAAAATCGATTTCTGGGCTGTTATGCTTTGATATCGGCTCAAATCCATTGTATTTTTTATTCCTTTTTTGTAAGCTATGGCGAGCGACGGCGAGAGGCTACTGAATAATCCAGAAGCTTGGAACATTAGGTTTTGATTCAGGTTGAAATTCAAATTACAAGTCTTAACGGATCCAACAGGAATTATTCGTATGATGTTAACGTGTTTTTCGCAAATGTTCTTGTTTAACTTTGGAAGCAGTATCAAAACTGAATCCACTCAATGCACTACTGTCAGGAAAGATATGACATCTGATTTAGGAGAGTCAATCAATATGCCTAATGTATTATGGTGTTACCAACTTGTCTGTGTGGTTTCCATATCAGTGTTAAATGAAATTTCAAAACAGCTGTTTTGACAGTGTAAACAAACATATTACGACAGAGATATAGATATTCTTTTCTCATTATTAAATCAAAAATGTTTTACATTTTATATCTGCAATTGACCAGATTTTCCTGTCATGCGTTTTTGAGGATTCGGAAATCTTAAAGCTGCAATCCATAAATGCAACGGAAGTTTGTAGATGGGAAATTTATCTTTCTCTTTCCTCCAGAATCAGAATATCGACGTTATGTCCGAAGGATAAAATAGTTTTTGAATACTTTACATAGGGTTGTTGTTCGACACACGGGTCAAATTATATATCGAAGACAATGATATGGAAGCCTTTTTGCTGAGTAGAAAAACTGAGCTTTGTTCTATTTGCAGATTTTTTTCTCCATTTTGTGTTATTCTTTAAAAGCGTTTTCATGAAAACTAATGCTTGGTTTTCGGCGAATTGAATGTGATGCGCATCGACGCTAATAATACGCTTAGGGGGATGCTTTTAAAGTTGGAAAAACATTGATTGTGCAACATAATGTCTTTAAAAGCTTCAAACAGTTGTCGTAATGAATACACTGCTTACTAGCGAAAGTGCGGATGCCAGAAAACTCATCTCAAATTTTACCAGAAGATACAATAAATATTCCTGTGCAATTTGGTACAGACGTGAGAAATTATCGAATCGAAGGAGGCGGATTTTTTCAGATTCTGTGTAGCTTTTGAAATTATATGTTGTAAAAGCGGGCATGAATCATGCAAATTTTACGCATCATTAACTCGGGTCTGCCTGAGTCAAAGTAGATGCCTTGGTCAAATAACTGCTTTGCTAAAATGGATGAGTGCTAATTAGAAAGATTAGGCAGGCGCGATCATTGGCCAGACCGTAAGTCATTAATATTTACACGGTTGACCAGCACATCGAATTGCATCACCAGTGGAATTCAGGAAATCAATCCCGACTGACCGAGCTCTCCTTTTCCTTGGACTAATTAAGGCAATATCAAAATAACATTTGCTTGTATTGTCAACGCAATGGTATTCGTCGTGTTGGCGATGAATGAATTCCTGACAGGAAGTGCCATTTTCATTGTATGACATTGTATACACTGTATGAAGCCTGGTATCAACAGTGCTTGTTAATAATAACCTCGTTACTGATTTACTCGTAAAGGTGAAATTTTACCATCAAAAAAATTATACATTTTTTTGATGGTACACATTAATCCTTAAATATAACGCACAGTACATGTATATAGTCATGCTGAACCACAATTGTGAACGTGTCTGGCATGTTCTGGGTTAATAGACGACACTTGCGGTGTAATGTGGTGCACTTTACAACACTTTACATGCATGTCAACTTGCAAACTTGAATGCAAACGTGTTATTCAGCTTATACCTTTGCATACAAGCAAACATGCGTTGTGGTTTTCGTACGAAGTATATATTTGCTTAAGGATATCCATATTTTCGCCAGACTGTCGTCAGCACCGCAATTTGGATGATGAACGCTGACATAATGGGGCTTACAATCATCTCGCCAAAATGCGTTTCTGGTAATTTTTCTCCAAATTAAAAAATCTTGGTAAAGCGTATTGAATGGCAGCAGTCTAATAGTTCTTATGGCGAATCTCTCTTAAACATTTCTGTCTTAATTATGGCTCATTAGCAACCCGAAAGCAAGTTATAATTGCTAATTATGCCTAGCGAAGAGCAGTAAATTTCATATTAAAAGGATGACAGTTGTAATGTGATGCATGCGACAGTTGTTTTCAGCGCGTAATGGACTGCAAAACGCAGTCCATTAATTAGACTTATAGCGGCACGCTAAGCATACGCAATCTAATTAGCAGCGTCGCAGCTATTTGCACTTGAAAAAGTCCGCAGTGAAAAGCTTTTTTGGAAGATTAATAGCTGAGATAGCCGCAATTCCACGAAAAATGGGCCCGCAAAACTGCCTATCAATGGTTGGGATTTCTGTTTTCGCAATCTCTTCTGGAATGACTTTTGATGGTGTTGTGATTTTCAGACGTTCCTTGTATCTCAGTCTCAGAATCAAGACTGAAACTATACATGAATGAGATTTGCCAATTAAATTATTATGAAGTTGCAAGCTCAGCATGCAATCCATTTACTTTGTAGTTCTGCTGTATGTCCATAATTGTGGTGTTTGGGTTTAATGCACTTTTGGTTTATATTTTACTTTGTCAGGCACGTGTTTAAGAAGTAAATGATTAAATTGCTATTCGAAAATTCCATTACCATTATAGTACATGTAAACGAGGGCTTCATGAAAATAATTTGCAATATTAATTATGACGCAACATGCACTTGCTTTGTCGGAATGTCCTGATTAATTTCCGAATGCCCAATGTTGACTATGGAAACATGGTGACGATTGTCATATCTATATATTTTTACTTCACAGTATGTAGATTAAGTTTATACAGTTGTACACAATGTGCGAGAAATTCTCCCTTAATAATTTCTGAATAGATGAATGGGATATCTGAATATCCCAATACATTTAATGTTAATTCATTTTTCACTGGGTTTGTCATCATCAATTTCCCATCAGGCCATTCAAGTTAATAATGTGTACGTTACAATTATTTATAACATATGCACTATTCCCGATACAGGTCTGCATTATTCACTCAAAGTTTTTATAGGGTAATCCACCACCGTAAAATGTGTACGTTTAACGTATGCACATGAACTGCTCCCATGACATTGCCATGGGCAAATATGTAAATGTTCAGCTGAAATCACTTTTAAAAGATATACAGTATAATGCGTTCATTTTTTATCTTCAAGGAATATTTCATGCAGATTGGTTTACTGTAACTAACGAGTGGGCTTTGTGTCATGCATCATATTTCTAAGCTTAAGTAGCATAAGTGGCTTGTTTTGACGTATTGATTAGCCAGAGGAAAAGTTACTCATGAGAGGCAAATGAAATTCTAATGAAGTAATCGATACGCCATTGTCAGAAATTATTTTTCTAAACGATATTAATGCCTCGTGAGTAGCGAAAGAAACCGAACAAGCCTTGGAGTTTGCACTTGTTATAGCAATTGAATCAGATAACAACAAATTTTTAAGAATATTTAACAGTTGTTTGCATGAATAATTACTACTGCGAAATTTTCATGACATTTTCATAATGCTTGGTTACTTGCCTCTGGGATATCGATTTTCGATAGAAACATGCGAATGAATAAATCAAAGTACTGTGCACTGTCTTCACAACCAAAAAAACAAAATAGTTTGCCACTTTTATAGCTTCAGTGTGTTATCACGATGCGCAAACATGGGCATTGTAATTGGTTGGAAAGTGCAGTTATCACTAGTGCATGTGCACAGTTCACCTTAAGCACATTACTCGGCGACAGCAACAACATTATTATAATATCATGAGATGAACGTGAAGTAATTTTGCTGCTATGGTACTCCGGTGTAATAACTATGATTATTTGTGTCTAGTTGTAGCCTTTGGAGACGCGTTTGCCATTTCAAAAAAAAGTCGAGGGTAAACTAGTGATCAACGTTTCTTTCAGCACCATTAGCTGCTGCAAAGAACCGACTAAAATACTACTAAAATAGCACTAGATTTAATCGTCTATGTTTTGACATTGATGGGGCCTGGTGTATAAACATTTGTTTTATTTTTTTCATTTTGCTTACATTTGATTTGTTTCCTCTACAACTTTCCCATGGATCGCATTTTCCATGAAATACACATGGAAAATATGCAGCTTTCAGTTGTTGTACACAGTATATGTTTTAAAAACATCTTTCAGTACATGCATATTGCAATGTACATTAACAGTCGTCTGAGTTGATTTAATTAGTTTGAAAGTGGTTTGTAGGCAACCAGTGCAAACATTTATGCTTGCAGTGATTGCCTATCTTCAGGGACAATTTTTTTTCTGGAATTCCTGTCTTATGTTTTCATACGCTTAGAATCGGAAACCTTTGACGATAATTATCAGTCAATGTGACAAAGTTGAATTATTTCCGAAAGGTTAACGATTGTTAGCATGGTAAACACACATTTGACAAACACTTTGATATTTGTAGCGATTGCACCTCTTTAGTAGCTTTAAAACTTCTAGCTATGCTTGACGACTCTTGGTATCGGTGACCTCTTTCGATAATTTTCATTTCAATATGATTAATTTAATTTTTTTCTAAAATCAAGGAAGACAACGAGGTTTCGGCAATCACTGCCAACATCCATGATCGCAGTGATTGCCCTTGTTCAGGGGTGGTAATATATACAGTAGAAATCGTTTATAACGGCATCAATTATAGCGACGAACCGGATATAGCGACCAAATGTTCCATCATAGTTTGGTTTTCTATCTAAACCCATGTAAAGAAGTCGGTTACAGCGACATCTCTATAACGGCGGAACCGGATATAACGACGGATTAATGGACATAATCTGGATATGGCTATCGAATCTAGCAACCAAATTCATGTATAGTGACGGACATATTGTGGGTGGGGCTTACTATGTACACTATTTACATGTATTCAGGTCATTTGAAAACAAAAATGACGACACCACGAAAATCTTTGACCATTGAAGAGAGGTCGAACATTACTTGGTGTTTGGAGACTGGAGATACCAACCGACAAATATGCATTAATTGACATTAAAAAGAGAGTATCGTTTATAACGACTATTGGCTATAACGACCAAAAGTGTGTGGTCCCTCATGTCGTTATAAACGATTTCTACTGTATTTTTGATCAGGTTTAATTATTTCCTAAAGATTGACAATTGATAAAATGATTGGGCAGACATTGCCAACATTTGATTTTGCGGGGATTGTGAGTCTTAAGACTATACGTCATTTTTAAAATTTTTTTCTTTCGTTCTCAGTCTTCGGTATTGGTGACTCATTTTTCACCATGGAGAACCTGAGACAAATCTAAAGTCATTCGTGCAGTTCTTTGGCTTTTCTCAGCTCGTTGAGCAGTTACTGCGGGCAATAGTTTTAGCAGTGATTGTGGATCTTCAGGGCAACCGCGATATTTATTTGAAAACTTGTTTTATGTTTTAAGATATCCGGATTCGGTGGCCCGAATTCGCGCAGTTCGGAATACTTCGAAGATGCAGAAGTCGTTGGCGAAGTTCGTTGACATTCAACAGTAGCTTAACGCAGCCATTCTCCTTTTTCGATGACTGACTTTAGAGCTTGTAAACTGCGTCCAATGACATCAATTGCACCTTGCCTTGGCAGTTTATTACCTAAATGGGAACTAAAAGTGGCGAGACGCTCCATGTCGGTCTTATAATTCCATCAGACTGGGAAATTATCGTCAAGAGTTGATTAGGTCTGTTTGCCGCATGCATGTGGCCCCAATGTGCTTCAACCATAAATTATTTACAGCAGAAAATTCAAGGGCTTAATTTTATCTAGGCGAGGACGCAGTGATGGGTGTTTTAGCAAATGATATCTCCGGACTGAATATCGCGCAAATATGAGCGCCGTTTTTAGCCAACATGATGAACGCTATATACTTACAAGAAAAACAAAAGGTGGACACAATAACTGAAACGCGTATATTTATTGGCTTGGAAAACCCCTTAACTTGCAATGCTATATCGGTAATTATTGGAATGGACTCATTAGTACACTGTATTACCGAATGGAACACTTTAGAGTTGCTTTTGAGCTAGGAATCTTTGACCTCTAGAATCTGAAACTTACGAAAATCAGTTTTTCGAATCTTGTGTTCGTGGGAGCCAATGATGATACTGACTAAAACCTGCATACTCTTTGAACAATGTAGCCAACACAAACACAAGTTCACACCGCAACTTGTTTCACTTATTTTGTCCATAGCTTGTACAAGTCTTATTTGCATTTGGGAATAAAGGTCTGACATGAATTTGCACATGTTTTGGGCAACTATTTTCTTGGCAACGTTTTTAGCCATGGGGATGCGTTTTGAATTTTCTTATAAAACCTTTTTGTAATGGCGCATAGATATAATTATGCCATTTCGTTGAAATCAAGAGCTGTTTGCAAGCTCTTTTTTAAAAATGTGATCTCAAGATATCTGAGTCATCATTTGTATCTTTATGGCCATATCAGCGTTCAGCCGTTCAGCAAATTTGATATCAATTATGTTATTACGGTTTATACAAATTTGGGTCAAAGACTAGCACTATTACAGCTAATGTAGAATGCAAACACGATATAGAAAGCAACTAAGCTTCGCTAATGGACCTGATTTGTACGTCTTTTTGGAACATTTCGTTTCCAATTTCTATTTTAAGGGAGGCGAGTATCTTGAGCGAGGCAGCAAATCAATGAATGGAGAAACCAATTTGAATATCGCAATTTCATAAAGTAAACTTTGCTAGAACATAAATGCATTTGCTGTGCAAATTTACAAACGTCTCATGAAATACACTGTACGCAGAAAATGGTCGATGGAACGACCAAAAGTTTTCCTTTAAAAATTCTCAAGGAACTATTTTCTTAATGGTATACAGCACATATATAGCAAGAAGAATTTACAAAATCTCTTAATTGATGAGTTGCAGAACCCTTCACAGATGCCCTGAAGTAATTAAAACTGTACTTAAAATTTTGTTTCAGGCAATTTCTTCAACCACCCTGTTTACTGCGTACGTTACGTGTCAACACTGCCTTTTTATGGATGCAACCTGTCTTAATGTAATGTCTTGCAGATACCAGATGACGATGAAGGTAAACACCAACCCTTTTTAAATTATTTGATCGTTCTGAATACTTATAACTACGATCATGTAGGGACGAAGCGCACTATAGGATTTAGGCCTTCTTTCAAACACAGTTTTACATAAGAAAGAAATACAAATGCCATAGGTGCTCTAGTTGATACCCTTTAATCTGAACATGGACGCGCACTTAGTTTTAAAGACTATTATTTACGGAAATACATTTTGCATAGTCAAATATACATTATTTCATGGTGATGGTGGCACAGGTTCCATTTCTGTTGCTTTGACAAAAACCGTTTATAGGTCCCCCCAAATCATCCTACTAAACATAATAGTGACAATGTATTTTCGTACTGCATATTCAAATGAATTTCAAAATTCATATTTGTAAGAAATATGCTATTTCCGTTTACGTGCTAATGAATCACTGTGCTGTTAACACGCCTATGAAAGTTACTTTGGTGATCATGGGTGATTCATATATGTATATGTTCCATTTATTCATTTTGATATGTCCATACGGCTTCAACACAGCGTGTTTCCTAGCTGTGACTGCAAACCAATTGTGTTTGGATGACCAAATCAGAAAATTCTGAGCCAACGGAACACCGCTTGAATTGTGTTGCTAGCTCAAGTAATTGCCAGTAATGATGATCTTTGCTGGGATTGTTCATTTTTATACTCTTTCTACTACCTTGTCATGAATTCCAAATTGCTGCCGTGGAGCGTTCTGGGTAAACCCTGCTTCCACAATAGTTTTCTCCATAATTATTCTACAGACGTCAGTTGCTAAGTTTCTTGTCACGTGTTAATCTTTCGACACAAAAGATGCAGTTGAGGAAAGTGATTCTGGCGTTGCTTAACTGATTTTGATGGAGCATTAAAAGCAGCTGGCAGCGGTGGGAGAGCACAAAAGAATTTTAGATAAAGCATTACCCATTGTTGGATGTGCTGAGGTAATTTACCGTGACATTCCAAAATCGAGAGATCTTGATAGGGGATTTTAAACTCGGCGATGATAAATGCAGACGCAAGTTTTGTGTGAAAGATAGTAGGTTTCACGTCTGCTTATTCAGCCGACTGTTTAAATATTTAGTGTTATCTTCGAAAGTGTTTGATATCCATCCTTAGTGTATATGGTGCCTCGCCCACATTAAAATACAAAAGTGTGTCGCACCAGCAACCAAACGCGTAATTCAGATAGCACAAAATTTCCTCATTTGAAGCGCAAAAACATCAAAATTCAAAATTGTTTGGTATGGTTATTTTCAGAGTGTAACATTTTCAGCATCGTTACTTTGTTCGTTTACCACGATTCCCTCCTGGTTCTTTTCCCTGACCAATAGAATTGAAACAAAGCATCGAGGCAACATGAAATATTCGTGAATTATTCACCCAAGACATGCGAACATCCTGAATGTTCATAGCTTTCTCCCATGTTGAATCGGTATGATGCTTACGTATAAAAACTACGATATTAGGAGGCATCAAAGCTCGCGTCATATTGCGTTATCACACCAATAAATTCATTTTCTGGTGCCGGAGAACAGACATTACAGAATATTGAGAGCCAGTTTGGGAAATCAAGTTTTGAGACCGGGAACACCCACCTCGAAAGGCAATTTTCATAAAAGTTGATGTATTTTTTAATGCTTTTCTGGAGTATGACACTGCTGGCTGGCAGGAGAATTGCCACTTCTTTATCACCAGAAGAAAGCTACAGTAAAGCGACACTGGTCCTTACTGAAAATGTCATCTTAATAAATTCAAGCCTGATGGAAAGGATGACGTCGATTCAGATAATTGTAGGAAAATCATCTGTGAATTGATTTCTAATGTCTTGTACCGCACATTTGGTGTACTGCTGCACAGCTTCGCAATCTGGAAGTGCAGCCAACCAGTTCTCCTGAATATTCTCAGAATTCAGTACACCAGGGATATATACATGTATTGTTGAATTAAACATATCACTAACTGGACAGTGCAATGTATTATCGCAAGCCCGATAATTGATCAGAGTGCGGCAGTTTACAGAAACCTCTCCTGTATGCTGTACAAGCAAGATAACGCATAACCAGCCAGTGGCGATGGCAAACCAAAGAAAAACATTTATTTGCATAGCCTACAGATTATCATTTCAATTAGTCCAAGCCATTAAAAGGATGTTCGGTTTCATTCTCTTGAAACTGGAAATTTGCGAAGCCTGATAACGAGAACTGTCATCGCAATTCAAAGGCGAATTCACGCTGCAATTCTGAAACTTGCATATAGAATTTTGCGAACAGGCTTTCGTAAAAACTAGGAAATGGGTACCCAAAACGATTTGTGCGTCGTCAGCCTCAATTCAAAGCCGGTTGTAAACTCTTTATTTCCAATTTGTATTCAGCGAGAAAGATAGCGCGCTGGCAGCGCAATTTGACGCAGGAAGGCATTTGAAGAAATATTATACCCAACTTTTTAAGAAAAAAAAACGTAATGATATTACATGTAGAATGAGTGATCTCTCATAAAAGGCGCCAGAGCGGAAAAGCTGCGCCGGCGCGGGGAAATCGGTTGGAAATAGCTAAAATTTCAAATTCAGTTTGCGAATTCATGGAAAATGGCTCTCCTTATCTCACTTCCTGTATTTTCTTTTACGATAAGTTCGTTCCGTCCAAAGCAACTTCCAATCCATGGGAAAGAGGGACCGAGCTTCCCTAATATCAAATCCAGATTGAGGTTTTGGATGATGTAAAAAATAAGTAATCGGTTCACGATGAAATTAAGAAATGGAGAAATTGCGCCAAAGTGATTATGAAGCATAACGTTCGTAGTTACAGTATATTCCTTACTGAAATGTGAAGCCAAAGCGTATCATATTAAGGAAACGAGCACAGTGGAGTGTAATTCATGCTTGGTTAGAAAACAAGTTAACAGTAATCCCTACGTGTCAGGGTTACCCAGACGTGCTTGCAGTGATGGCCCATTTAGGGGGTCAGCTAAATTAAGAAATCGTGATTATACATGTAGGTTAGTTTAATTAAGGGAAGCCTGAATAAAGTTTGGTTAGGCATAGTACACAGAAAAACCCGAAAAAACGAAAACAAAAAATAACATAAAATGCAAACACAAAAAATAAATGAAAATTCCGGATATATTTAGCCACCTAGATTATCATGTGTCATTCTTGTACACTACACTGTAAACCGTAAAAGTACGAATGCAGTTTTTGTGGAGTACAAATGTACATTTGAACCCCATGTATCATATACATGTATGTACCCAAAGGGATGTGAAATGATTTAATATATGTACTTCAAAGTACAATGTACCCCTAGGAACACATTTCAAGGGTACACATGTGATGAACATATGTACCAATAGGGTGGTTATATAGTTTCAAAACATTTGTACCCTTAAGGTTCAACATTTGTACTTTTTCTGTTTAGAGTGTAGACCAATGAAGTTGAGATAGGTGTGATGCACATTTAGAGCAGTGCATAAAGTACTATCTAAGTAATTACTCACAATTGTTAGTGAAACTGAGCAGGTTGGCTTGACTGTGCATGATTGTTCTGTAGAAACTTTGTACAGTTTTGGCTGTTGTGTTACATCACTCTATCTAAGCAGGAGACATACACATTCATACCGTAGATGTACATGTATAAAATTTTGCGATGTATAAATGTCATGCAAAAGCTCCTAGATGCCAGTGTCGTGTACGTGAGGTTCTTCCTGGAACATGTATAGCCAAAAGGCGTAAATACCCCAGTTTTCTAACACTTGTGCATTCATGCAAACATGATGCATATA
>JAQFYZ010000994.1:0-29132 GCA_034695085.1 Cylindroiulus punctatus
CTACATTAAGGGTCCAATCGATGTCCGGATAGTTGAAGTCACCGCAGACGATAACAGGGTATGTGACATTACAATAGTAATCCAGGGCGTCGACCAAATTGTTACAGTATTGTAAATCCGATGCGGGTGCCCTGTACGCAACGATAACATACAAGTCCGTTAATTTTCTTCCCGTGTGAAATGTGCCACTTTATAGCATCTTATAGATATGACGTTTTGAGAAACAATTAATAAATAACATGGGCTCTCCAATTAAATGCGCGAAAATCCGATCCGTCCAATTAGAAACATAACTAGTAAAATGAGCACCTATTGTGAAAACAGATGCATCAGTGTCTGCAGACACTTTCATAGCTATACGGATTTTATTCCGAAAGATATGGATATGCTTGGCCTATAGACGTCTGGTGCGTCAATTTGGGATAACAAATTGGGTGACATGAGTCTGACACATGCCTGGCAACAATGCATCATCTGAGATCTGTCACCAACAATGTGGTTTTCTAATTATTCACACAAGATCCCCATCGCATTAGACACGCCCCTTAATTATGCCAGACCTGCACGAGCTGCACCTACGTTTTTGACAGCCCGATTTTTAAGATGCACGCACGCTGGCATATTTCTCGATGGCGTTATAATAGTCATTATGAGTTATATCCAAGAGAATGTGCGGCATATCCCACCATGAAACGAGGGAGTTGTCAAGGCCTGGCTGGTTGCACTGGCTTTTGTTTAAAAGCAAGTTGATGAACATTATGTTCCTAAATCTTAATCCACTTCCTCAAATTTATCTGGTATTCTTGAAAAGGCGAATGAACGTATATATCTACAAATATTAAATTAAAAATTCCGAAAGATCATATTATCGTCCGACTTTTACGAGTACCCACAAATGTTGTACATTAAATGTGTCTGTATTCCTTGCGGAAGGAAATTTTGCGAATGTGCAAATAAAACGACAGTGTTACAAACACATGCAGATGATATACAGTATTGTGACACTTTGGCAAGTCTTGGCTCTACTTCACTGCTAGTCATAAAACGGATAGGATGACTTAAATGTTCTCAATTTCCATATCTCGCTTCCTTACTTCTTCCATTGTCATGTTTCTCGGTTTGCTTGTTAAGATATTTACCCTGGAAGGATTTCTAGCAGGTCCTGGCCTACTTGTTGCCATTTCGTAGGCATTAATCTTGTCAAACGCTTAATCCACGTGGATGAAACGAGGCCCGTTTGCTATTGGTTGGCACTGGCATTTGCCCCATGAAACTAGGCGACCATCACGAAAGGGATATAATTCTGATGGCAACAGTTGCCACACTATGCGATTAATATCCAATAAAATATGAACGTTGCTCTAATGCCACGATATTCCTTGATGCGATTACACCCCGAGGTTGAATAGCCGTCTATACTGGTTTCGCCACACTCTTACGTTCAATGTACTTCTGCCCAACTTATGTTCAGCGATAGAATTTTCAGCTTACAGGTTGTTTCTTTTGAAAGTAAATATCCAGAACTCGAGTTATACGTGACATTAAATTAAGACCTTATAGCAGTCGTGTTAACCCGCCACAAATCTGCATATGCCGGAAATTATGTTCTAAAGTACCGTGTCTAATCAATGCACGTAAACATCCACATTCAGGTTAATAAAGTTGCCATTGTGCACGCACTAGTTCACTGAGGCCAGTGCAATTCAAAACTTAATTCAAATCCAAGTTTACAAAAGCTGGCTGTCCTAATTAGACGATGTGAGTGCAAGTTTTAAATTGGCTGCTAACCCCGTGGAATATGGTAAACATTCGTGGTTATTGCAGCACTTTCAATTAACTTAAAAATGCGCGCCTATGAGATCAGCGAACTTTGCTCGTTTCCACCTTAATGACGAGCCTATAAAAATGACAATGTGCATGCTTTCTTCTATAGGCCTTCGCAAGGTAAGAATTTGCAACATTGCCCAATAAATAAATATTGTTCTTCAGTGGGTTATTTTCGTATAGCCCGTGTTATTTCTATCGAGAACTCCCTTTCTGTGTAGTGGAGATGAAAAAGATTTCGTTCAAAATATCCACCATGTTTGTGTTTTGAATGGTCTTGCGAGTAACAGAAAGGTGGGTACATTTTTAGCGCTTTGTAACTAACATGTGCCTGTATAGTTAAACACCAAGAATGATAAAGGAGATAAAATACGCTCACGATTCTCTTACCCATAATTACCATTCCAAATAGTAAATTCATTTAGTTTATACTGTTTGCCATTGTGTTCCATCTCCTGTTAAACGGTAAATACAATCATATATGGCATTCCTTACATTGGTATAGGTTATGTCACACTGTTGCATATAAATTGGTCAGGGTGGTTAGGAAAATTTATAAGGGGGGTTGTTTTAAATCCTGTATGGATATATAATATGAAAATTTCGAAGTTGAAGATTTCATATCTTGAGGCACCAGAGGGACTTTCTCACAGGAACTCTGAATATAAATAAGCGTCTGTTACTGTATGTTATTCCGTCTACAGTATTTTGGATCTGGATAACCGATTACAAGTTATAAAACCCTCTGTAGTGCATGTTTTCAAGATAGCAGTCCATGGTAATTATTAATACAGTACATGTATCTACTGGCATTGCGTATGTGGATGTCAGATGTGTTTCAGTTGGTTACTTCGTAGAAAGGTTGACTCTTTTGGCGGATCTGTATATATGAGAAAACACTAATGGTTTCAAATACTCCGGTGTCAAAATACTGGTTTATCTTGTCCGAATAGTGATTGTTTTCACAGCATACTAAACAGCAAATTTTACAAAACAGCATACATTAAATAGCATGGCCGCGAATGTTATTTTTGACATATACGTGTAGTGTAAACGAAACTGACATGTAGCAGCCCCTGCATTTTTTATCTGAGAATGATGGGCATGTTTGTGTTCGTGGTCTTTATCAGATCCGTTTTTTTACTTTTGATAGGACATTGTCGTTGTCCTTCTCCGGTTTCGTTTTTTGACTCTTCGAGTGATAATTAAGACAGCTTTTATCGCAATACAGAACACATGGCAGATTAAGGAAACGAGGAATTCGTCATAACTCTCCACTGTTTTTTACGTCAAGTCATTTTGTGATTGTTTCTTAATGCGATAAACGTGTGGAAGCCACGACCGCCACAAACTCTTTTCCATCACAGAACATGTTGATGATGGTGGCAATGATGATGATAATCATCATCTTATCGCCAGCAGTTTTTTTTACTTCTTCTCCTAAATCGGTTATCTTTTCAAACAAACCCCTCCATTTGTCTGAGTTCATGAAAGCCTATATTCCAGAGAGAAGTTGGCGAATTGTGGTAATCGTCTTAAAGCGGCAATCCCATTATTTGCTTGCTCGCAGTTATTCCTTTAAAGACTTTTATCTTCCATCCTGACGAAACCCCTATCTTTTTGCTTCTTGGAGTAGATCTGGAATAAGTGATGGCAGAAGGGAAGGGGGAGAGATGTGGCCTGACGGAGGTGTCAAACTGTGTATGAGGGAAGCGTGTATATAAATACGTTAAATTCAGGAACTGCCAGCAGTAATTTGACAGTACGACCGTTTGTCATGGTTGGGAAAACGTTTTAACTTTTGAAGTCTTGATATACAGTACTTGTACTTCTGCCAGTTTCTAAAATGTGTATATGATTCGAGCAATTGTCTGTTGATAATGCATATAATCATGTATGCATGTGTATGTATTGTATTTGGTTAGTATTCTATTCTCAAATTCGAGTCCTGAAAATAAACTGGAAGAAACTAGCAGAACACAATTATACCAGATTCCCTGCATTTTAGTAGTCAGATTCCTCTCACCGTTTGATGTCCGAGGCACATTGTGACAATTGTCGTTCCTTTGATACCATCTACTGTAAGTAGATCATGTAAAGTATCCTTCGGAGTTGACCTTCAGGCAATGACAGAATAAGCTTACCATCCAAAGAATCTTATAAAAAAGATGTGATCAGCGGAAGTGGCCTACGAGTATACATGTATCGTTACTTTAAGATGTTAAGAAATTGGGGATTTGACATCGCACTACTGTTGTTTGGGCAACTTGGGGCTTAATGGTTGCTGAATTAATAAAATGTTAGCTGCTTTTATAAGCTACTTCTACTCTTTGCCTGGCGTCCATATTAAATGGAATGGTTTTCAAGCACGTTTGGTCCACAGCGAGCAATTTGGTCGACCCATTGCCGACTACATGTATACGATGACATTGTTGAAAAAGTATGGTATTCCGGGGAGATCTTTAGGGATTGGAAGATTTTGATAGATCAAGGCGCAACGGTGACACGCGTCATTATTTGTTGACATTGGATTTGAGAAGAAAATGAAATATCTGTTGCTATTCTTTGAGCAAGACAAACAACGGATGGCATCACCTGGGACCACACATTGTCTGGATGCATGCGTCATTTTCAACGTTTATAAAGCCACCGTGGATAGATCGAACCACGATGGTATAGTTGTGTCCATCCTGGAAATGTTCCAACCGTTCTCTGCCTTCAGAAATGAATTTGCCATTAATGCAATCGCTTCAGTCGTGGCATGGAGCCATTTTCAGAATTCAACCGCGGGGATGGAATTTATAGATTTTCAAGCGCCCAAATTGCAGGTCTCCCCCCTTTACGGCATAGATTGTTCAAATCTGTCCCTCGTGATTGATGCGACCTATTTTTAATTTCTTAAAGTGCATTTAACTCGAAAAGCAGACGACGTCAGTGCCTGGTTCAGTGGTAGTTAGCGAGCTATCTTTCAGTTAACGATGGCAAGATTTCCGACTTGGATAATGGTCCTCTTTGCCCTATAATAGCCCAGGAGTTAAAACCGCATTTAAACAGATTATGGCAAACTACCATATGTTGTGCTAATGGCGTTATGGAACGCTTGCAGTAAAGCATAGTGAGTGTTTTCCGCACAAGGGACGTTCAAATATTGTCATCACCAGACTTCCTGTGTTGATGTCGTTGACCAAATAATTTTGAATTAGGTAAATTAAGTACAAAAATTTGGACAACATTTTTGAAGCGAACGATATTAAAATAAATTTCTGTTTTGCAAAATTGAATAAAAAATGTTGGATTTAAAACCTAATAATTTACAAAACACGCACGTTAACATCATTATTTGACTTCATACTTTCGATGCGTAAGTTTTTTATCTTTTGTGAAAGTGAATAGCTGTCGTTTTTACAATGAATACTCTGCGTGGGCCCGCATGTTTTGCATTTCCGAGATATTTTGTTTCATTTGAAATTCAGATTTTGAAAACGAAAATAACTGTTTCGGAACCAAACCTGGTGAATGCGCATTGTCTTAACTCACGTCACTCAGGACAGTAATAGAAAATTTTAAGGGGGGAGGGGATGCAGCAGTGTCATTGAAGTGGTCATCACTGCCGCAGTTTCCTCCGGGGATTTGTGGAAGGGACAAGCAGTGACATTCACTGGACACGAATGTCACACGTTGGTTGTCGCGAAAATGTCATTGTCCTGTTTTCTTTCGGTGAGATGTTTTCTTATCGCCAAAGACAATGCTCAGGTCGTTTCGACTTCTTTTCTGACACGGCATTCTTTTTTTCTGCCTCTGATGACCGTCATCTGGACGTGGACTAGGAAACTCGCTGGACAAAAGTAGGCTATTACACGGAACGAAATCGTACACGTAGAGCTTCAGCCGAGAAAAATGGGAAAAGCTCGGATTTCGAGGCTTGTTGTTCTCGACGAAATGGAGGAGGATTCTAATGATAGACGGATTTGTGGACGCTGGTCATCATCGTTTTCGCCCTTCCCAAATCCAGCTTTTTCTGTCGAGTCATCCATTGCCCGTTGGATACTCGAATATAGACGTGCAGAATGGATCGTCATCGGAAACGACATGTACGCTCTCAAAATCGATGCCAACTTTGAAATCACTCGCTTTATTTCGAATGAAAAGAAAAAATTCTACTTGACCTGATGGGAATGGGAACAAAATTATCACCTTGTTTACGTACTGTGCATGTTGGCTATTGCGTTCTCGACCTACCGCGGGTTAAGTACACGAGAGTTCGTTAGATGATTCCCATAGCCCAACTTGGCTAAATCGACATAACCTACATGTATGCAAAAATTTAAAGCTTCCAAGGAAGTCTTCAATAAATAATGTATACTTACTTTGCTCAATTTTTGAGTGCTGCGTTAAACCTCTGCTTGAATATCGTCCTTCAAATCCAGCTGTTTAACTCTGGCATAAAATATATTTTACATATATTCAGTAAGATATGCCTTACTGTACACTCAACAACAACCTGAGCAATGCAATTTAATTGCTGCTGAAACAGGGTGGGCATGAGTACTTCACCCGCTGATGACTTACTCCGAGAGTTTAAAACTTGCAATATAGTGTTTGTGGTTAAAATTTCGGGACATTGGCACCTTTGTATACTTTGTATGTAATTTTATGGGCCTAAAATCTGGCATTGGCGATCGACTGAATCCTTTTGAGGTCAAGTAAGACCGCAGGTGGTCTTCTGCATCACAATTAATAAAAAGCATCGTCTTTTTAGTGCATAATTTGTGATTAAAACGTACAGTATGTTCCCGATTTTATGGAGGAGCCCAGTCCTAAAATCCAAGTGCATTTCAGGCAGAAAACATGGTTAATATTTGCGAGGCAGTTCATTTGTTGTATGGCTTTATTTTCGTCCAAATTGGATAGATGAAATAACCCATGGAAGGAAACAATTTCTCATTATTTTGAGGCGTTTCCTGACAGACGCACATATTGCAAGAGCTAATAAACAGTTACTTGAAGGAGAAGTTCCAACTGATTTCACTTCTCTTTATTAACATTTGCATATGTACTAGAGGTACCCGTGCGACTTCGTTTGCATGCAGTTTGGGAGATGCATTTACCCACCCCTCTGGTTAATCCCTTTGCGAAGGTAATAAGAAACAGCTATCAAGGTTCTTGCAACCTAAGGTAGATGCCAGCAAAATTTCAAGGGTGTAGCCGTAACGGTTTGGGGGATGTATTTACCCACCCCTTTGTTTAACCCCTTTGTGGGGGTAATACGAATAAGACACTTTGCTATCAAGGTTCTTGGAACCTAAGGTACATGACAGCAAAATTTCGAGGGTGTAGCCCTAACGGTTTCGGAGATGTATTTACCCACCCCTCTGTTAAACCCCTTTGCGGGGGTAATACGAAAAATACAATTTGCTATCAAGGTTCTTGGAACCTAAGGTTCATGCCAGAAGAATTTCAAGGGTGTAGCCCTAACGGTTTGGGAGATGTATTTACCCACCCCTCTGTTTAGCCCCTTTGCGGGGGTAATACGAAAAAAACACTTTGTTAGAAGTGTTTTTGGCACCAAATGAAAACACATGGAAAATGTGAAGGTTGTAGCCTTAACGGATTGGGAGATATAATTACCCCTCTTATAAAACCCCTTCGAGGGGGACTACGAAAAAATCCTTTCTTAAATGGTGGGTTTGGCCCCCAAGGAAGGTACATGCAAAATTTCAAGGTTCTAGCCCTTAAGGTTTGGGTAAGGTTAGTTTAAGGTTAGCTTAAGGTAAGGTTACCGGTGCAGTGTTCCAAAACAAGGTGGACATCGAAGGGTTGATAAATAATAGAAGACTTGAAAATGTCTTTGTCTTCAATTACAGCTCGGGTAATTTAGGGAAGGTTATTAGTTTAATTCTTGAATAAGGTTAATTCTTTTTTTGAAGTAATATCTGTATGAAACGTTTTGTACGACCAGCGACCGTTGCAGGTCGAGCCATATTGTAAATGTTGGTGTCGGCATTCTTCTTCGGCAACAATTTACTATCGTCGCATGCTTCAGCTCCTCGCTCTTGATTGGACCTCCCCAGAGAACTTCTGAATCTCGATAATTAGACGCGAGATTTGAATGCGAGATGCTGTAGTAGGAAGGCGTACAAAACCAGGAGACGCATTTACACGAGTGTGAAAAATTTATTGAGGAGGCGGCCATGCGCAACGTTGTTCTTCTCTCCAATTTTGTGAGAATTTATGCTGTTTATCAAGGCGTGACAGCAGTTAAAGAAGTCTGGCAAATTAATTTTAGCCTATTAGCTATTGTAGCTGTCGACTCTCATCGATTTGTTTGTCGCGAGCCTAGCTGCTGGTACGTGGTATCTTGAGGGAACCGAGATGTAGTCACGTCAGACTAGTCACGTTGATGTTTTAATCTCGCCTTACTACTTAGCAAAACTGCTCGTTTCTACGGTATATGGCGTCTCAGTGAGGAACCGAAATCCACCCATCATTTTCAGTTTTCTTGAAATTACCAGAGCGAGGTTCTTCCAAGAAAACTTCGACCAACTTCCATGTCTTGAAACGTTCAACCAGTCTCGCGTGGCCGGCGGCGTTTTCAAGATGGCGTCCAATCGGGAAATGCGTCATGGCGCTCGTCCTAATGGCTTTGCCATGGATTCTTCTCATTCCAGCCGGCCCGCATATCGCTTTTCTCCTTGTCCTCGGGCTCCCTAAACGCTTTCTAAATGCGGGGCGAGCACCTTAACTTTTCGTTGCTTCTTCTATCTTTCCGGGAGTAATAAGACTTCTTCCGAGCTTTTAATGTTGCCCCGGTGCTTGATTGTTGCCATGACAGCGTCGTAACAAAACGATAGCAACTTAATGTTTACTGACAACTTTAACAGATGCCGTCGTCTAAACTAACGCGAGATTCTTGGGTTAGAGGGCTTTTCATTTCACTTCGTTGTTTGGCAGTCTCTGAATTTTATTTTCCATTTGGAAGAACGGAAGTCGCCCACACTTATGGTTACTGCATAATGCAGTAAAGTGGTACGGGGAATAAACGTCTCTTCACTTTCATTTTCGATGATATGGAAACTGCATGTTGGTTTGTAAGTGCGTGGATGCACTCGTGGGTTTGTTTTCATTTACCTTCCAGAAATAAACTGTTGATTTAAAAGGATTCATTTAATGTTTTGTTAAGACAATAACGTTGGGTGTGATAATTTTATATTTATGCGGGACACATTTCAAAAATAGGAAATCATTATTCATGTATTTTCCCAAGGCTTCCCAATATTTGTCAGAATTGTTAACGCATTTTTGACAATACGTTGTTGAAGTACACGTAGAATTGAAAATTCAGACCAGAATTTCAAATACACTTAACACTGTATTTGGTCGGCATTTGATGTTTACTTCCGCATGTATCGGATCATGCAGTCATGGTTGGAATGACGTCACCCTTCTCCCCACAAATTGGAAAACCATTTTTGTGACGTACAATTGTAGATGCCGTGTCGCTGTAAACCGAATGTCTATGTTTACGATTGGTTTCATTCTCTAGTCATATACTATGGCTGGCGTTTATTTTGGATCTTGCCCGCTGTCATGTTTTAACTGTATACGGACTCATCGTACCTTTGTGGCAAAATCACGCTAAATTTAATAGCCGGTTATTCAGCACGAGCAATCCATAATGTTGCATTATATCGGAAGATGATGCCCCGCAGTCACGTTATATTTAATAACATTTTTTTTATATTTTTGCATATAGATGCAGAAATTGATAGTTTGATGCTGAGCGCTGAATGTAGGCTTACAGTATGTACATGTAGATCGTTTCACCTACAGTATTCAAGATTTTGGAAGCAAATCTGTGTATATTGTATTTAAATCTTCTGAGAGGTTGAAATTTGGTAATATGTCGTTGATATAAACGCCTGGAACTACGATTATCGCTAATAGAATTTACACTCCGCACTGTTATGACCACATGACCTATAATGATCACGCTTGACTGCCATACTGCGAAGCTGTGCAGCAGTGCACCAAATATGAAAAACCAGAAATTCGTAATAAATTCACAAATTATTTTTCTAGTACTGCATATAACTCAACCGATTTTAGATTAATTTCGTCGTCATCTACAACTTTCAAATTGCAACTATTGCTCAAATTTTACTAGGTTACGAGGTAATTTTAAATGACCTTGAGGTCATTTAAATGACTTCCATGACTTACTTACCAATATCCTCTTCCATGACTTACTGCTCAGCCATTATCACTTTTGCTGTTATTTGCGCTTTTGAGCAACTTGAAAGGGGTCGGGATGCCTTTCTGGCCAGTCTTATATGCATATTTTCTTTTAACTTCTCTGTACAGTAGATTTTTCCAGTTGCATGGAGTGTTGCAATGTTTGCATTACGTCAAAACGTACGCATGTAGATAAGGTTCTAACGAGCCAAATGCTTGGCACACTCAATGGCGTTCGTAAATATTTTCCAGAGGTTCTTTCGGGCTCACATTTTGTCAAAAGATTTTCTTTCGTTGTCCTGTTTACTTGAAATGCGCTTACAGGCAAGGCGAAGTGTATTATGCTCGCTACGTCGCTCTCAAATTGCGTTTTTAACTCGGCTGGATCCAAGTGTGAGCAATCGCACTAAATCCGCAGCTATCTGCATCTGAAGAAAATATGGTAAAGGTATGCGCATTTAAAACGGTATTTTGGCCATACAGTAGTTTAAAAGTGTCCTTATTTATTGTGGCACGACTACGTCACGGTCGTTTCCTAAGCGGCTTTTTTACTTTACATTTTTTTCTGATCCTATTTTCAATCTGTTTTTAATGCAAGGCCAACAACATGGTATACTGGATAGAGATCTCAAATCTCGTTTATGTAGCTTTTTGTTGGCTAGTAAAATGCCTTGCTAAGGGACGTTCAACAAGTTACAGTATGTCCAGCGAGAAGTTTAACAGCGTCCAATTGAATCTTAATATGATCTGGAATTTATTATAGGCTATAGGCGCCTTCATATTGCACTGTAGAAACAGGGCTTGAAAAACGTAATCTTACTGGTTGCAAGACGTCCTTACGTCGCGTCTTTACTACTAAAACTTAAGAAAATAGACGTGGTTAATCAAATCCAGGTTTCCTCAACTTTTGACGAAGTTATCGTAAAATACAATGACAGAAGACTTTTGTCATTATATTTTACGATAACTTCATCAGAGAATACATTTCAACATGCTTGCAGACGACACTATAGCTTCGTTATAGGATTGACCAAGTAAAGTTTCCACAAGTTTTGCAAATGTGAACGAAAACATGTTGATACTCATTAACCCAGCTTTTAGTCTTTATAATATAAGTATTAAAAATATATCATACTTTATTTTTACAATATTACAAGTCCGTGTATTGCTATGAGCGTATTTAAGCAGGGATTTCTTCTGTTTTTCAGTACTTTTTGTGTAGCACCTTAAAAGCTGCATTCGGGTGTTAATCGGTTTGTAAGATATCTGTTCATGTAAAACCAAGGAGATTTCTTCTAACATTCCATGGATGCCTTACTTTTAGATTCAATTTTTAATCCTCAAGACTTCTTATACAGTATTTTTCAAAGAACAATTTGATGCATAATATTCGATTTATACATGTTATGTCAGTTTCTTCACTCATAACATGTACATTAATGTACTTTTACAATATACATGTACGAGTAGTAGCCCGATAGGCTGTCATGAAATACATAGGGATATCATGGCACGCGTTGTTCACGTAATAGCAAATAGCCATATAAAGAATGACGATAGATTGGAATATATATGTCAGGTGGATCAGTATAATATTCAGTAATATGAGATATAAACTACAGCTTGAGATTGAAAAATAATTGAACTCCTTTGGCATCCTTATCTTTCTGAAAAGATACCTTAAAGATGGCGGTGATGGCGTTCAAAAAATGCCTGACGATGGTTACTCACGAGTCATGTCCCGTTGGTTGCCATTCACATTTCCCCCCTTTTGAATTTAGTGCCTATATAATCGAAGTAGTTCTAGCTCGATTCCGACTCGTGTTGGCCCCGTCTATGGTTCGAATATGATAACGCTTTCTCAACTCAATATCCACAAAATATAAATGAAAGTGGAATAGCTCGCAATTTCATATCTATGGTAGCGCAAACATGTTTTATATCTACGTGGGTCCTGTTTAGGATAATGGGATGCCCCTCTTGTCTGTCAAATCAAAATGTTTTATACCTAAGATGCGCCATATTTTTTCTCCAGAAATATGCAGCAATGTTTTTCTATACCTTTTATTATAGATTTGCATCCGAAAAAAGCTACTTTGTTCGTTTCCCATGGTCGTTCCTTTTTCCCAATTTTCTTCTCCACTTTCTCTCTATCATCTCTTATATTGTTTGTATGCAAATGCTGGAAATGTCATTTCTTTCCCCCTATAATATTTTATGGAGGTTTTCGTATCCACGCTGGAACCAATAGATCCGCTTTTGCATGGATTCGTTTCCAGCCCGCGTGCTATTTTTTCACGCAAACTTGGTCACAATGCGATTTCTAACAATGACTCCCCCAATCAATAGCGAAGACGAATAGGAAATGCACTCGCTACTGTGGCGACCTCTATCTTCCTAACTTTGTCGCTGGGCGTAGAACCATGGCTGAAATCCAGAGAAAATCGAAGCGAGTGATAAACATTTACACGTTGGTCTATGCACAGGGTACGGATTTGGCCTGCTGTCATTGCAGAAAAATAATTTCTGAATGTTTACGTTGTACGTGTAATTTAGAGGGATTTAGTCTGCGTTGATCAATATGGCAGCACTGCTGCTATTGGAAATACAGTGTAGATCAGATAGAATGGTTAATGTACCTTGTACCAATACTGAAGAGAGTGAGATTCAGCCGTGTATATTTGAAACGCTCATATTTTTAAACAATTGGTTTATACTATATTTTGTTTATGGTACCCCAACGTCCATAAAAGTGCATCTTTGTTGAGTCATTTATGGTAGCCAGTGCTGCCAGCCTGAATCTGATTTTACTTATGATTTAGGATTTTAGAGGACTATGAGTGTTTTGATACGAGTTCAGACTTTAAGGCAACTAATGTAAACTTGATGTAAATGGATATTTAAAGTGAGTGAAAAACTTGCACGTAAACATGATGTGATGGTGCGGAGTGTACAACAAACTAGCAAAATCAAAATGGCACTGAAATGCTTTCAGGTAACTTCTTTTGAAACACGCTTATACATTAGTTATTGTTAAATGATGATGTGAAAACCGCTATAGACTTAGTTTTTTTTCCCAAAATGGTAGTGATATATGTAATTTCTCCTTCCACAATCCACAGTTATTAATAGACTGATCGCTTCAACTACGCGAGCTGATAAAACAAATCTGACAAAAATTGAAGATGAAAGATTGTTTATTTGGGCACAAATCTATAGTGTACAGCATGTTGTTAACGTCAACGGCACTTTTCATCGATAGTCCTTGCAGCGATATTCCGCAAATTTTCGGAATGCACTCCTTTCTGGTTTCTATTGTGCACTAAGTGTTTTCTTCAGGATTTCACCAAAGTCAGTTACAACAATGAGACCACTTTACTTTCTTGGCTAACAACACACTGTTATATTAATGGAGTTTTCGGCTTTGCAAAGCTCAGTGTTTTTCCTGCTGTACATGCATATACAGTATGTGCTTGAGCATTTCTGATTACACCTGAGTTTGACGCGTTGGAATTTGAATGCAGTTTTTTGCTCGCCTTCCATTTCATTTCACTCAATCTTACCGTAATTTCTATGGCAAATATTCACGTCATGTAGTTGTTAAGCTGCCTTTTATGTGGCTGAAATGTGGGATGTTTTTCGACCAATGGCAAAGAACCCTTTTTGCGCTTTTTTATAATGGCGGCTTACTTATTTTTCGAGTGCCAATAAAATTTGAATTAGCATAGCCATTTTGATAATCATATGTTTAAGTGCTTTTTTGTTGTCGAGTTTTACACCTCGTCCATAACTGATTTACGTTAAATTTGTTCTTGAGTTTCATGCTTTTTATGTCATAGCTGCTAGGGCTTTTCAGTACGGCTATCGTAACTGACAGTTTTGATAATATTAAATTTTAAAATTTGTAAAGAATTGAGTTTGCGGAAATATTGGCATATTGGCATTTTTATGAAGCTAACGCATTGAAATGCGAATAAAGTTAAAATAACAGCTGCACCGCATGTAGTCCATATGGGTGGGTGCTCCACATTCTTTTCAATATTTTATTGCAATAGTGTGTGGGATGGTTTTTAGATCGTCAATAATGAGCCTGACCTTTTTCGACCTATCCCTGCAGACCTCCTTAACATACATGTCAATAAATTGTAGCCACGTTTTTCCTCTGTCCCAGTCACGATGTTATTTCATTATTATTGCAATTAGCTATGACAATATTTCAGATCAAGTATTCTTCACAGTCATAAACTTTTGCAATTTTAATTATAATAGGCATGAAGTGGAGTCATTGGTCGCATTTTTTATTCATCTTTTATTTTAATTTATTGGCGATAGATAAGCCGACACGGAATGATTTAATAGAAAGCCTTAAGGAGAATTTACATCAAGTTATGCTCGTCGCAGGAATTTGTTCATTTTATTTTTGACTACAAACGCTGAATGGTTCATCTGTTAACCATGATCAAATAATGCAGAAATGATTAGTGCATTTGCAAATGACAGATTTTCTGTCATCGTCTACCTCTAGCGTTTCAATATGGTACATTGCTTTGGATATACAGTATTACAGAATTGTCCATTTGTGCCTCAAATGTGCACAAAACACAGGGTTCAACTTTCACGACACAAGTACACTGTAAACCATAAATACACTGTATAACCCCATATATCATACATGTATATGTACCCAAAGGGATGAAATGATTTAAATATTTGTAATGTACCTCAAGGTACAATGTACCCTAGGAACATATGTCAAGGGTACACGTGCAATCAACATATGTACCCATAGGGTGTGTATATAATGTAGTTTCAAAATATTTGTACCCTTAAGGTTCAACATTTGTACTTTTCCCGTTTAGAGTGTAGGCATACGTTAAGAAAATTCCAAATTTCCAATGCACGTAACATTCTTATGCTACAGTATTTTGTGCACTAGCTATTTTTAATTCAGTGCTTTTATGAGAAATTTAATTTATAACGTGCGTGAAATACGACTTCAAACAGTATATAAGGGATGGGTCACCAATTTAAAGTTGCCAAACGTAGAGCTTATTGATTTGTTAGATTTATCAGACGGAAGCATTTTTATGAATGACCTCTTTTACAGTTCTTCAACATCGGCTTTTTAAAAATAGTTTTCACCAGAGCAATTTCGTTTGTTTTTCTTTGAATATCAGATTTTGATCTGTATTTTGCTCTGCATTCAAACCGTATAAAAATCCCCGATGGATATGTTGCCTCCATAAGCCTTTACATAGTTTTTTTCTCCTAAATCCTAAACGGCGCCATAATAACGTGTCGTTTCCATGGTTGCTCGATGTACGGGCTTGGTCTACACCTTAATGTATACACAACGTTGTATTTATTCTTCTATGGATTTTCAGAAACATTTTTGGTAAACAAATAAGATTATTGCATGCTTACATATCAGCGTGTAAGAAGCTCGACTGCGTCGGTGAAAATAGCTCGAAAAACCCAGCGCCAGGCAGAACTTAAATACAGTGACGTTTTGTTTTGGGAACGTAGGTTATTTAAATTCTGGAAACATAATCAACATACACCTTGCACGTGGGCTTCATAATTTCCGGTGACAAATCATTGTACGAGCGTAGTACTTGATATTCTTGATTTTATTGCTAGTTTTAACTTGACCAGTATGACCAGTATCTATTAACTGGATCGATATCTTTAAATTTTTCTTCGATGATCATTAAGTCACGCAATTTCCATTCTTTCTATGTCCTAGATCAAATTATATTAATACCTTGTTGATAAAACCTGTATGAGTTCGTGCCTCAAATTTTGTCGTTAACATCTGTTGAGTAACCGATTATATTTCGGACAGTATTCAAAACGTTGACTAATATACATCTTAAATTTCTATTTAATACACTAATCAATGAACAGTTATTAACAATACTTCCATATACACCAAGTCGTTAGAGATGCTGGTGATGACATGTTTCAAAACACCCAAAAACCTCCGCTTCATAACAGAATAACACCACGGTCCTTGGTGGTGTGGTCTATATTTGAATCAAGCTGTTAAACCAGATTAAGTAACACCAATGGTATATGTTCCCCATATATGTTTGCAGTAACTTCTGATCTTGGGGGTTAGGGGCGCTTTATTACATCTGGTTTTATATTCGCCACAAATACCGCAAACTGGGAGTCACGTGTTCTTCTCAAGTGAAGCCTGTTAAAACTGTTTACATGCAATTCTCAGCGACTACCTTACTCGGTTTGAGGTGACTTAAATCAAGCCACCTGCTGATTCTCAAATCAAGTATATTCAAATCAGGTTAAGTTTAGTAGAACATGACTTACCTAGATTAAGGCATCTTAAAGCAAGTCTGCATCACGTGCACATAGGCCGAGTGTAAAGTGCACACTGTATGTGAGACATTGAGGGCGAATTATCGAGTAATTCCATTTACGCCATGTACATTAAATTGCACATCACGTCGTTACTTAGCCGTATTTACCCAGAATGCGCTTGGATGGGTTGTCTAGTTTTGACATCATCATTATTCAACTGTTTTCATTCAAGATGGCAGCAGCTACATAGTCCTATATCCTCGCTAGGCCGAAACACGCGTTTTTTTTCTGCTCGCGTCTATTTTTGACTTTGATTTTTCCTTTTTATATTCGCTATCGATTAATCAGTCTCACATCAAATATCGCTGGCTACAGCTTTCTGATAGACGTGCTTCGCGTTTACACGCTCGTGTGGGGAGCCTGAAAAAAATGCGAAGGAAAAATTCATGTAGTTAAGTGGAGGCTTTTGAAGAAAAACGCTGCCATTGTCCTGACACCTAATTTACTTCGTTCAATATTTAGGAACGACTCTTGTTTTCACTCTCCCGCGTTTTTCCTCCCATTTATTTTCAAAATAAAGACACTTTTCGATATTGCCTAAAACGATGTTAAATCGTCTTTTTTCGCGTTGCTGCTGCTGCGCAACTCCCACGAAGATCACATTATGACAGTTAATTTACGCCATCTCTCTTCAAATTAAATAACAGTCTGTTACCGCATATAAATTGTTACGGTATGAAATGCAGCTACATGTAGTTGTACGACACGCAAGTTGAGCACTTAATCCGCCCCAAACAATTCGCTCAGCAGATGACGTTTATTTCTGTTCATGCATATTGTAGCTTCGATTAAAAGCAAATCGCTGCATGTTGTTTGCTGCGATGAGGTCGTTTTCTGAATATACTGTCACTTTTTGTTTTACTTACAAAAATGGCGACTGGAAATTCACTCTACGACGCTCCATTTTGAAGGGTTGCTGTAGAGATGCCATGGGATTGGAAGTTAAGCTTACACCACTGATTCAACATGGCTGCCAGAACACGGTTTCACTCAGGCACTTGAATGTCGTGGATAATTTAATAGGCTGTGCAATATCGATGAGCTGTCGAGCTGAAAGTTATCTTCAGAACGGAATACAGACAATTAGGTTAAGTTTGCTCTTAATATAGGATAGGCCTATAAGGTTCAGATTTAACTACGGATAGAAGTCAAGTCAAAAAGCCTGCTTGCCACTTATAACCAAAATGGCACCCTTAATTGCCAGCTGCTGATCCAGGCCTGTCCCAAGACGTGATCCTTGCCTAGTGGTCCTAGTGGATCAGGTCATTTCGTTCGATCATACCGTTTTGTACCCATAATTATCTGATGGAAGAAACCATCGACGTCCTGTATATTGGATTGCGTACTTAATGCTGATCCCGTAAATTGCTCATTATCAACTTAAGGGGTGTGTGTGTGTGTGTCTGTGTGTCTGTGATGTGTTTTGGCCCAGAAACTGTTCGTCATATGGCGTGATTTTGATGCGACTAATCTGGTTAAGGGATGCAACTACCAGCCGCTAAGTTCTTCTGAAACTATGAAATATTCATCCAACAAAGACACTTTATTGTTAAATGAGGCAGAGAAGCCTTACTCCCCATCTATTGCAAAAATGGTCAGTTGTGCTTTGCTGCGAGCAATTCACTATAGTCGTTCTCCCTTTACTGTTGACAAATAGCATATATTGGGGATCATAAATTCTGATTTATTATTTTTTCTCCGAAACGAGCAACTCCTATATGCTTACAATAAAACGAGAGCACGCATTAACTAACAGATTAATGTAATTTATTGGTATCACCCATTCGCCCTACAATGTGTTACGTCAATTACGAGGCTGTATTTTGACCCCCGCCCCCTATGCCCAGTCTCATAATTATCTGCTCAACATGGCAAATAAAAGGGTTACAATGCAGTTCAAATTCATTATTTTATTTGCTGGGCAATTTCAGCAGTCATCCGGATGGCTTGACGTTTTTTTTCTTCTGATGTTTGGATGCCATTTTCAATGTTTAGTTTTCATAAATCATTTGATTTGCGAAGTAATTTTAGGAATATGAATTTCATACAGTATGTGCTGTTGTGCTCGTTTAGTAACTAGGGCATATTTCCCTAAAATGGGTTTCGAAATTCTACTATAATTCTTTAAATTTTCGTGGCAGAGCTTTTGTCGTAATCAAAATGCCTTATTTATTCCACTGCACTGTCGTGAATATGTTACTGTGTTTTGAAACGTTTATTTGATGAACAGTGAAGAATCCATGCAACACTTTCCAAACCACGCATCCTTCTTTTCTATAATTATGCATTTAGAGAACGAAAGCATGGGGATAAAAATCGTCATGCATATTTAATACCATGGAAAGGAAGAAGAAACGTTTCCGAATACTGCATGCTTTAATGCTTTATTTTATAACAGATCTATCGGGCTCAATGTTTTCATTTCCAATAACACGGCATCGAAATAGCGAACCCATGGCCAGCTTATCATCTTAACTAATTACATCGAGGGTGTTTTACGATGAAATGCGAACGGGCTCTCTTTTTTATATGGTTAGATACAAGTTAGGAGAATGTAGATGTCGTTCAGTTTTTTATGAAATATCGCCCCTTCCGCGTGTTTACAAGACGTTTTTAATCGCTTAAGTGGTGCACATGCCACGACAATATGACGCTCCTTCTTTATTGCTTTTGAAAAATGGCTGCGCATTCGATATTGAGTACAGGATTTCACTGCATGCCAGGAAATCTGGAGTGAACCATATTGGCTCAGCTGGAGCGCAATATCACGTTGCTTGTCCGTAAAAATGGAACTGAAGTTGTTAAAAAAGGAGTGCTATTTACTGTCGATGAATGAAACAGTACGAGTTTACAAATAAACAGACGACGCGTCGTCTGAACTCGCTGATACCAGGCATGTACAAGATTCAATTCAGTTCAACTCAGTTCCATACTATCAGTAAGCGAATACACTTAGGTAGTGTATCTATCAACCCAAATTAATCGACATTACATGTACTAGTAAATTGAATCTTCTTGTTGCTGTTCTTTTGAAGAGAATTCCAACGTCTGGTGCATGTAAAAATAAATAAAGACTAATCTCTGAACGGGCTTGGATGCCCAACATCACCATCACTACTTTACTGTATTCTTTGAATTGCCCATATGAACCCTATATGATACTTGTGAGTATTGTGAGACCATCTCCGGTCTCTCAATACTGCATTGATTGAGCTGCAGTGCACTACATCCTGTGATGGCAATCAAAGTCCAAAGACTATTTTCGAGTTCTGTATAGCAATGTGACAAATTATCTGAAATTTAATAACGTTAACTTTAGGAGTAGAGTTCAAACTACTAAGCTAATGATTTGTTCTTTTTTATTTTCTAGGTAAGTTAATGAAATCCACGGTCCTTGCTACACTTCTCTTTTCGATATTGACCTAATATGGCTGAGGATAATCTTGTTAAGCATCCGCTGAACGCAGGTATAACGCACATTTTCAAATAGTAGTTTTTTAATTGAGCGACAGTTTTTAATTACATTATCTTTATTTTGGTCTAAGCTGTTTTTGTTATTTAATGATAAACATCGAATGCCTTACAAATCAACGTATAATACGTAACTTCCATAACTGGAAGCAGTTAAATTAAACCTGCATGCTATTTATAATTTCAGTTAATTGTCTACCTCTCGTAACTAAGTACACGAACAACTTCATTTTTCATTTGAATGTCCCCGAGGTTGCAGCAAAATACTGTATGGAAATTCAAGATATTTTTATCTACACTGTATAGATTATGGATAGCCCCGGATTCGACGGGATATATCCAAAAAATACACGCCCTATTTCACTAAGGGGGCATAAATCCAGTTTCGCAGAAATTGCGCGATGCTGCTTATACGTGGGCCTGAAAACTTCAGTTTGTTGGAGTAAATTTCACTCGAGTAAACATACGACTGGAGAATGCGCTGACAGTTTGTTTTGGCAATATAGCCAGCTGTATTCCGTATAGTCCTCGTTCGACAAAGAATTGCATTTCCATTATGAAAATGGCGGCCATTTCTCCCTGGCGCATAAGTGTGTTTTCGATATAAACCATTTTTTTCTGCTCCTGCAGTTTTATTATAGCCTGATATGCACCCTCTCGTCTGGTGCTGTAAGTAAAGAGAGGCAGCCATAGAACGTGTTGTTGGCCGTCTGTGGTTGACTTTTTTTTAAACGGACGTTGAAAAATGAAAAGTGCGATTTCATTGGATGGGTTGGATGGCGCGCAACTCAGGTGAAAAAGAAAGTAATGACGACATTGAAAAATGGAATCGGAGGAAATGGCCATCTTGAATGCATAAATCTTAAGCGAGTCAGGCAGTCCATTTAGGGAGCGAGTACATGGAGCGAAGGGAACTTCCCTGTTGAGATTCAAACCGAAATGAGATCATCGCCCAGCAAGCCACGGTGGTCTCTCTCTTTTTGACTTTTATGCGATGTCCACCAGTTTGGGAAAGCCATTATCTCAATGAGCATGCACTCTTGAATTATGCCATGGACTAGCTCACCATGTTCTGGTTAATCGGGATCGGTGCATGCCAGGGTCCGCACCAAAGTTTTCCCTTTTATCTTTGCTTGAATTATTGCCTGGTATACTGCACGATGTACGTGTGTGTGCTACTGGCAAATGACTGGTTTTTTTTTTTGAAAAAAAGTTCCCTGTAACTGCGACGCGTGAACAGAAACACGGTACTGGTTCTCAAAATACTTGCCACTTTGTGACAACTAGATTCATTTTTCATCGCAGTATTGCCTTCACTACAGTGATGCTCTCGAAATCCATCTCCTGGCATCCAGAAATAGATACGGTGTACCGCTGGTTGGAGTGGAGGTTGGTTTGTTTTAATTGGGGGTTTACAGGTCGGCAAACATTGCGTATAACACATGTACACATGACTCCACGGTCCTATTTCATAAAAAATAAGGAGCGTGCACGAAGAGTTGATGAATCTGGGAAATCGCTGTGAGGAGTTGAGATTTTGAAGTTCTTGAGCAAATATATCATTCCATTTGTCGTGGCGTGGAAGCCTCAACTTTTCACAGCTATCCCTCAAGTTCATCAACTCATCACACGTCTCATTTTTTTTAATAAATGAGGCCCTGGAAGTCGACAGTTTTATGGTAAAACCAAGAAGTGATGGAACTAGGTCAAATGTGCCGACCAATAGAATCCAATCGCCTGTTGGCGATTGATTTAGCCTAGTTGTGTACAATCAGTGCCACTTAACGGACTTTCAACGACTGAAGAAACATGGTAGCGCCAATCGACAAGCCATATCTCTCTGATTGGCTGTCCTTCAGTTCCATCACTTCTTGGTTTTACTATGGCCAAAATGTGTCCAACCGGAAATGTTACTCAGAACAAGAATGGCAAATGTGATGATGGCAGTGTAGCAAGTCAGGGATGTCAAACGAATCACAATAACCTACATTGTACATGTAGTATTGTTAGAATAATAGTATATCTTGAAGTTGTTGAGGAGGACGAAATTAGTCTAAAAATTGGTTTCTGGTTGGTTGTGATCGGTTTGGAATTCAATTAATGCTGCTCACAAGTGATTTTTCGAACATAACCGTGGACAGATATGATAATTTCAAATGAAACTAAAAGTTTCAATTCAAAGTTTATATTGATAGCAATTTCCTGGACTATATAAAATGAAAATAAATTTCGTTTTTAGAATTTGTCGAGATGTTCTTTATTTTGACTACAACTGTAAATCTCATGTATTCCCATTCAGACGGCATGTACTGCCATCTATCGCCCATAAAGCAAAATAAAAAGGTCAAATGTAGAATTTTGGTTTTTTATTAATATCATGTGCATTCACATAATTTCTCAATAGCAACATCCCAAAAACGCGAGTCCCTCTTATAATGTTTACAAAAAAATTCTTTTAATATTTTGTTCAGGAAAGGAGGACTTGTGTTCCGAATTTTTATGCAGGGTGTCCCCAAAGTCACAACGCACTTGTGAGCAGCCTTAAGGCTTCAATTGTTATCGATGGCGCACGGTATCCTGAGAATGGCTATATTTCAGATTTACTGGTGACTAACTGTGAAATGTCAACTTTAAAAGTATTGAATTTTAAAAAGCAACTTTTGCACGGCGCTTCTCATTACCGAAGACTATGTTTCAACTTTCATTATTACTGGCATTTTTGCCTTCTACAAACACGCGTGTTTCATCCCACTCCGTCCCCTATTTTTCCACTGGATAAATAAACGCCTGCCAGTTTTGTAAATACGTTTAAGTGCGTCGAAGGTGGCCCATTGATTTATTTGATTTTCATATTCACTTTCGGTTAAACGCACCTCACGCAGAAATCTTCGTATCCCCCTCCCAACCGCACTAATCTCATGAAACTCACTTTGTTTGCGTTTTTGTTTTGCCGTAATTGTACGCTCATAAAGCGATCTTCCCCCAGGTTGCAACGGCGCTGCTGCCTGCGACTTGTTAACTAGGTGGCGCCCGTTGCCCTATGGCGCTTCACCTGCTGCTGCGGTACAACCGCATGGCAGGCACGCTGTCGCGTCTCGTTAAAAGCCCATTTCATCACTTCCGAATGTGGCGTCGAAATATTAAATATTAGACGAGCGCAGCCAGGGGAGAGAAAAACTGATTATTGCTGATTGTTTGTTCCGATTGGTGGCAGGAAATGCCGCTATTTTCGAGCAGCGGGAATATCCTGTTTGTGCTGGTTCGGGATATTGCACGCCATTGACGCACCTTTCATGTGGAATGTTTGAACACGTGCTCGGAACAGGCGTGTTTATTCCTTGTGTTTAGTAAACACGTACTTTTAAACTCTTTCTCTACTTCCTGCGAGTCTTGGCCTGATCACGAAACTATTTATAGCACCATGCACAACTGCATGGTCAGTGAAAGTTAGGGATTGATTAATGACGGATTATATGAACGACCCGATGTTTTGTTTTAGAAGCAGCTGTGCACTGTCGTGAGTTGGTTATAGTGCACAAATGCGTTCGAGGGAGTTCACAAAATGGGATGATGATGATGGACTAGAGGGGGTGTATTTTGTCGATATTTAACGATTCGTGAGTAACATAACCTTAAATCGGAATCACATTGCAAGATTTCAGATTCAATTTGCAGAGCAAAAGACAGGGTTAAGGAAAATAATGGAAACGATAGTAGACTGGGTGATAGAATTTGGCATTAACATCTTCTCAGATCAGTACACATGCGAAATCTGTATAGTTTTGAAGACTTTTTTGTATGGTTCATACAGACTTAGGCTCCACCATCTCTTTAAAATAACTCGAAGATGTACAGTACGAGCTCATAGGTGTACTTCTACCGGAAATGAATGATATAAATTTCATTTGGAAACCGTGTAAAAATGTTTACCGACGAATTCAAAGAATTATTGAGGCTGAATTGAAGGTAAAATATCACCATATCAATAAATAAATACTGTCCATGAATTTGTGAACCTGTGCACACGTATATGGACAATAATAAGACGCCCAAGCGTGGGAGGGACGAGTGGTAGGAGTCAAAAGTCCATTTTTTGCACAGCCCCTCATGAGTAATACTATGCCACGTACCGAGCTTTGAACCCCCTCTCGAAGACGATTCTACATGTATTAAGAATCTTCTCAGGAGAACGAGCATTATTTCATTTGCAAGACACGCTGCAGTTAATGAACTGTATAATTAAAACATCTTAATCAGATGCTGCAGAAATGTGCGAGCTGCTTGACACTGTCGCTTCCAAAGCCAACGAGAGTTGTTCGTATGCAACGTACAGTAATTTAAGGGCTGCTGGGATAGTTTTGTTAGTTCTTTGTGACTGCAGGAGAAAACAAATGATTCCATTAACCAACCATGGTCCACGTGGATATTATCAGTGCTGTTGGCTGCAGGAACCACTGTCGGAGAGATGCGCATTAACTTTGATGAACTCAAAAATTGAACATTAGAAATTGCGCAGCCACTTTGAACGGCATTTGGTGGAAGATTCACGTAATCGCCATCAAAGGCAGCAGAGCGTGATGTTGCATTGGAATGAACCCCAATTACGAATTTTTACGTGGGATGCATAACTACCTGTAAGAGGCGTTCGTAAGTTGGCTTTGTCTGGGTTTCTTGTGGCAGTTTAGTAGGGAGTTAGTTCTGTACAACGAAAGTTTTCAAAATAAAAGTTGTATTTAATTTTCGTGCCTTCAATCAATGTTCTTTACGAACGTACATTTTTTGTAACACTAGTTGCCCCTATACTAGGCAGCACAGCACAACGATCATTATTAATTATAAGTTTATTAATATTCGAAAGTTCGTTGTTTTTAGGCTTTGTTTAAAAAACGATTTTTTTAAGTTAACGGTCGTGTTTTCAAAACTTTAAATTACGTTTTTTGTGCTGTGCTCATTGTCTTCGTGTTGTTGTGGTCAACTTTCGTTGCAAAAATGCACGTTTGTAACGATTGTTTATTAAAGGCAAAAAGTTAAAATTTAAATTTTGTTTTTAAATTTCGTTGTGCTGCGCTAACTCCCTAAATGTAATTACATGTAACGTTTGGATCAACTCGGTTTCGTGGGTGGGTTTACAAATGCCTCAAATTCTAAAACATTTTGGAGCTAGCATGATGGGACGCTTCATAACCACTTCAAATAACATGACATCTGATCTTCCCAAAACAAATTGGGACCAACAGCTTCACTCTATACAAGTGGTGGTGGGTCAAATTTCAATAGCAGTCAAAGTTCACAAATGCACTCATGCAACAAAATACTGTCCTGAGCAACTATTTTGTAGCTACAGTGTACGTTACTTTACCCTCCAAACTCCCAACATTATCTGTATGATAAGGGCAATAGATTAAATTTTACCATGCTTAAGCAAAGGGAAACATGCACATTTCAAGCCCCAGTAACATTTACATGTTGTCGCTACGTATACTGGTAGTTTAATTACGTGTAGTTGATATTGGATTTAACAACTTTGCAACTTTGAGAATGCAGAACTAGATTTACCAGCGATTTTTCGTGTTATTACCTGTACAAGTATAATATGTAAAAGTCTCTCGTTAATTTCTACTTGTATTTTTTATTACGACCTCTTTTTCTTGAATTTGATTAATGTTTTACTGTAAACAAAGCTTTCACATTAGTCATAATATCCTCATAAATATATATATCTCCCTTTTGATGTTTGCTGAATGCGCCCAATCTGAATTTGCATTTTGCTGGAGCCAAGCTTTGCTTTTCGAATACTCCCCCACCTTCACTCTACCTTTGAGTGGGTGCTTCACCTTCCCTCCCCCTTTGCATATCAATGACCTCCTAACATAAAAGTTCTTCACCAGTTTTCAACTGTCTTTCGTCTGACCTTTGCATGCTTTGTTTGAAACGAACAACGCGAAAAAATGCACTAGCATGCAACTGTGCGCACGAATTGTTATACATTGTGTCTGAATATAGTATCACATTTTGAAAAGTAAGTTCCACCGTATTAAAAATAACACATACCCTAATAACGTTTCTATGCTTGCTGAAATGGTTTGCATAAACACGAGACTGTAGTGGCGCCATGCTTCGCTATTCAACATTAGCAAAAACAAGTGTCGCTCCTACGTAGAGAGACACTCAGTAATCAATAATTTAATATATTTATCAATATATCGGACCATAAATATATCGCAGTTTGTGTAGCAGCAATTTCGGGGTCTTCTCAGAAATGAAAGTTTACTTTGATCCGGTTGAAAGAAAGGTTGTATTTATATATGATAAATGGAAATACATTATCAATATAACCTCTCTTAGCTAACACATCATGCTGATACATCTAATAAACCTCCATAAAATGATACTGAATATTTTTAATCGGTCATTTACCTTTTGCACACTAATGTTAACATAGAACATAGAGGAACAAAACCCAAAAGTAACTTTTAAATACGTTTCAATTTCAATCACAACTCTTCTTAATAATACTCTAAATCATCTGCAATGTTAACCGTTATAGAACATGAAAATGTCGGGCTTTCCCTTACAGCTTATTTGCTGGCAGTGGTTGCCTGGTGGTTAAGGAGCAGCTAATTTAATTCAAATTAGCGCATACACTGCATACTATCAGAAATTACACATTACATTTTAGGTAAGTTTAGATTGGTTTAAGCTCAATGAAACTCAAAAACTTTGAAAAGGATAATTTGCCTTTGGGCAGGCGCCTTCCCATCCTATGCTTGACAAGTGGGATTGGGTTATAACAATTCGTGCATATTTTGAGCAGGAACTATACTGTAGCATTGCCCGTACTTTTTAAATAAAATTACGAGATTCACGGAACTTATTTTCCCTTCAATATCTTCAAATTGGTTTACGCTTTAATAGTATATGCTGCCATGTTCATGCACGATCGGTTTAAATGGGAGGAATTTCTACGTATCTTGTGTTTTCCGTCTGGCATAAATTGAATTAATTTTTGTTTGGGGGAAAAGAGAAGTGAAGGGGAAAAGCGAGGTTTTCTTCATTCTTCGCTTGGTTTTCACTGACTCACGCTCGCATGCCGATCGTCTTGTAATGGCGTGGTTTTCAAAATGGAAACGCAGCCTGCTTATGCAAATGCGGTGATATTTCCAGCTTATTAGGCAATATACTGGCGCGCTTGATGGACATTTATTTTTTCTCTCTGGTCCACAATTAAGCTTTTTTTCCCACCACCAATTGCAATTGCACCAAAGCCAAAATGGCCTCTTTTATATACACCAAATTTGCATTTCCATTTCTTTTCTGCTTAGCTATGTGCCGGGAAATGGCCGCGGAAAACCCCCTCATGGGGAGGAAGGGAAGAGTTATCTGTATAAAAATTGCTTCAAATATTACGAGCTACATATATTTGGTGCGAACAAATTTTATTGGTTGTAAAACTTTGGGCTAACGATTATGAACCCGGCTAGCTATATTAAGAAATAGAGCGAGCTGTACATGCGCAGTCCATTGCTGTGAAAACCTATACTGTTTTTCCCATACACTGTTGGCTCATAGCTGAAGCTGATATCTATGCGCAGTATACTGTGAGAGGAATGGCATCCACAATAGGTATTAAAGGGGTAATATAGTACGTTTTAGGTTTTTAAGATTTTTATACACGCTTGGAGGAAACCGGGCGTGAGCTTGATGTACAGTATATCGATGGTAACTTACAAAAAACTAAGTCTGATTTTTTTCCTCCTGAAAATAAGTTATTGCAAGCATCGTGCTAAATGGCACTTACGCACATCTGTGTACAAAAATCAGGTGTTTGTGACGAAACTTGCGCCCTTCAGAGTGCTATAACTCATTGAAGTAATGATTTTTCCACAGATTTTTAGTTCTCCTGTAAAGTGGAAAAAATGGATTTACGAGGCTCTTGGTCAGTCTAACATGGAAGAATGCTTGTTTGTATACAATTTTAACTGAAACTGCTATTTAGATGTTGCACATACGAACTTTAATTCGATACTTCGCAGTCAGCATACAGATGCCATGTGGTGGGGGTTAACATACTTCAAAATTTAAATATAAAATATATACATGTGATTTAAATGTATGCATGCACGTAGCTTTAATTTGTAAACGTTGACTATTCAAGGGTTACTGGGATTGATAAATTGTGTCCCGAAGTTTGTTTAATTTGGGAAACGTTTGACCGCTACCCACACTTACTGTACATGTACTGATTCTTGGATGCGTGTGTAGATTTCTCTGTGCATTTGTGTTGCGATCTGGTCATGATCTGGTTGGGCGCCAAGGTTTTGTACATGCAAGGCAACTGCGTTATAAGCCTGTTATAACCAAATGTGACGTCATTGTTGTCCCTCTCGAATTTCGTTTTGATGCTCGAATGTCTCGGTCCGCCATTCCATTGTAGTTGTTCAAACTGAAAACGCGAAATTGCATCGAGGTTTTATGTCCTCTTTTTGGATTCGGTTTATTTGGGTTCATTTTGGATTCATTGCAGCTGTTCTACTTTGCTTCTCCGTAGCCGAACTGGATACGCTCTGAATTTGGAGATGTATACATTAATATTATCTCGCGTAGCCCATGTACGTGAATTTTATTCGAGATATTTTCAGCAATTATTCGGGTCATATCCTCGCCTAATTATCTCTACGCATTGACCAATTGGATGGCACAAGGAATTGGCGATGGGACGTTGGAAAGGGAATACGGCTCGTCTCGATCAACCTCTCCCTCTAATATTAGAGCAAATGAGATTTTCCTGTTGGCCATAAATTTACATCCATTTTCCTTGCTGATTACAAAGAGGGATTTGCAACAATTCAATTACGAGCAAAAAGGCGACGCCATTTTTCCATCAAATTGAATTTGCACGTCCAAATATATTTTTCCGCATGCAGACTACTGTAATGTCTATTTAGGTATATTGCGCAAGCGCCAACTGGGATTCTGACTTACACTATTTTAGGGTAATACTTAAAAGCGAGTGCTGTTACGATGCCAGGGATAGATAGTCCATTTAATGTGTTAATCACGAGCTATAATTAAAAAATATGTTAAGCACTTTTATGGCCCATTTCGTGAAAGACCAACATGTACATTATGCTGTATCATCGTATATACAGCAGAACCACGAAGAGATGGAACTGGGCTGAAAGCGCCGACCAATAGAATCCAATCGCCAGTTTGCGATTGACTAA
>JAQFYZ010000995.1:0-29115 GCA_034695085.1 Cylindroiulus punctatus
TTTTGCAAGTTGCAATATAGTTTGCATCACATTTTCATAACTGGCATCTGGCATTTTTCGAAAAATAAATCTATTAACGATGGAGAATTGCAATCATAACATCTTATAAGCAGCAAACTTTTATTAGAGGATACATGTACAGCTGGCAAGACGATTTTGTTAGTTTCTTTCCAATCGAAATGGGACATTTTGATAAAGTTTTGCAAGTTGCAATATAGTTTGCATCACATTTTCATAACTGGCATCTGGCATTTTTCGAAAAATAAATCTATTAATGATAGAGAATTGCAATCATAACATCTTATAAGCAGCAAACTTTTATTAGATCATACATCTAGCTGGCAAGACGATTTTGTTAGTTTCTTTCCAATCGAAATGGGACATTTTGATAAAGTTTTGCAAGTTGCATCATATAATTTCCATCACATTTTCATAACTTGTCTGGCATTTTTCGAAAAATGAATCTATTAACGATGGAGAATTGCAATCATAATATCTTATAAGCAGCAAACTTTTATTTTACTTAGGCAGTTGAGTGACAACAGGTGTTGTACAACGTTATAGGAAATAAATCCCTTTATCAGGAAAACTAAAACCATGGTAGGGGGCATTGCCTGTCTGCTCTTAGTACACGTGTCTCTAACTGATACTGACCCAAGTATAAGTTTGCTGCATACACAGTAGTGCAAGCTATTACTTCCTTGTACATTTTCGGAAATTACAGATTGTTTCGAAATTAGAGCAAAATTTCACCTCTGTAAAACGTGATCGACTCAGGTCCATGGACGTTGTTGTAGAGGATTTTTTCGGCTTTGCCCAACTCATTGTTGGGCTCCAGTGTCCCCGTGAAAGGCCTAGGGACTGGGTACCTGGGAATTGACCAAGATGTGTAATGCAGCAACGTGCGTTGAAAAATCGCACTAACTTACGCATATACTTACCGGAAATTGACTGGGGAAATGTCCAAGAATCCAGGCAAAAAGGCCAGGGCGAAAAATGCCACCAATGGAATGGCTGCGAGTTTAATCAACGTTGACACCATGGTTAAATTGTCGTTGCAACCGACTAGTTCACTACAATTGCCAAAATCCTGAAACGGTTGTCCACGTTTCACATTATTTAGTCAAACTGTCGATAAGTTGGAGGAGACTGATAACATGGACGAGCAAGTGATGCCAATCTTATCAATATCTATTTAGGTCGCATTTGTGCTGTAACGTCAGAGACTATGAAATAGCTTAGGAGTGTTTAATTTGTTGAAAATTAAGTGCTGGTTTGCCTTGAATACTTCAAGGTTGACAGTCTGTAATTTCTATTGCCTTTTAATCAACGTCATCATTGTAAGAGGTGAGTGCCTCTGAAGCTGCATGTGTGTATGGGCGGACAAACAAATATCCTAAACATGTTGTTTCGAAATGTGCTTCGTCAGAACGGAAGCTGATTCAGTGTACGACCTGACGCTGGAAATTACCTCTAATTTCTGAAGCTTATTTTTTGGAAGAAACAATATGCATTTTCTGTGAATTATGCATGCACTTATTGCAAGAAAGTTGTTTTATGAATTATGTTTAACAATTAGATTAAATAAAAAAACAGATTTTTATGAAGAATTTCGGGCTGAGAGATTACGTCACTATTTATAATACTTATTTCCAAGCTGAATAGAAATTCAGTTTACGAGAAAAAGCAAACCTAATTATTATACTTATACTTACATGTATATTAGTATAATTATACTTGTACTAAGAAAAACTGCCTTCATTACTACAGTATATGCCCCGCTGCAGCATGCAGTTATTAGAAAGTGCATGAGCTTTTCTTATCTGCTTGTAAGCTGGCAGTGATTGCTGGTTGTTAGGGGCAGCTAAATAAAGAAATTACATTTTAGGCTAGTTGTGGTTTCATCAATTGAAGCAAAATCACCAACAATCGCAATTTGGATATTTGAAGCAGGGCATATGCCATAGTTTTTTTTTCCTTTTTAAACTTTCCTTATTTATACAGTGTATATTGACAACAATTTATCCTGTATTTGGTTAACTATTGAAGATAATTTAAAACTTTTAGAGGGATAGCTGTATAAGAAATTATTATGGCTAAACTTTGATATAGTCCCTGCTCTAAATGTGCACTAATATATTTCAATTCCACTTGCTTTTTTTATATGTTGTATGCGTTTTTCTTCTTTGAGTTCTACCTAGCTAGCCGAATCTAACTTAACAATGGAATTCATGATTTAATTGCCCACCAACAGACAATCACTGCCAATCTGCGAGCCCTTATGAGAAGCCCACTTTCTCGTAGTGTTTATGGTGTAGTAGGGTATATTTGAAAGTATGGCCAACCTTAATTATGTACAGGAAATTGGTTTTCATATTATCAGCCTCATCAACAAAAATACCTTATATTCATTCACATTAGATAGTGTTATTGACGATTAATACTTGTACATGTACCTTGAGTGCAGGATTTGACAACCATGAAACTGAATTTCACAGGTCACAAACCTCAAATGCGATTAAAGTCATGGTCAGTATATACTTAAAAAGTACGAACAAGCCTTTATTTCAGTACAGTGGATTTCTAACGTCTCTAATTAATTGACAGGAGTTGTGAGCTTTCCTATGTAGTTGTTCCATGGCGACGCCAAGTAAATGGCATCTCCATACATGGCTACCTCACTTATACCGGAAATACTTCCGTCCGGGGAATGCAGGCTTCTTAGTATGTCTCCATTTTTATTGAGCTCCAAAATCAGACCGTATTTGGCGCCCCCTATCAAGTACGTGAAAGGATCCGCGATCTGAAATGCATTCAAATCAATTTATTCACAATTTTAACTAAAATCCTATAGGGTGTTCTATCTGAAAACGGTTAATTTCGAACAAGTAAATGTTTCTGTGAAGCGCGATTTCATAAAACGTGAAGATTGACGAGTTGATGAAGCTGAGGGATAGCTTTGAGGAGTTGATGTTTTCAAGTTAATCCCCTAAACCAAATGCCATCCCATGGGCGCACACAGATTCGTCAACTCCTCACACACGTTTTGATGAAATTGGGATCTGATGAGGTGTTTGCTGAACACAGCCATCAGTAACTAGTCACTACTCGCATTTCACTCTCAATCATTAACTCTTCACTTCTCACGTTGTATGTGTTGGACTCAGAAATTAGAAATAAATGCACAGAAGTTCTCTAGTTCCAAATGACAAATGAACCGCGTTTAGACTAAATCTCATTCTCATCTACAAATTTAAAGTTGGCACTAGATCTCTAACTTAAATGGATTAGGAGTTAGGGCGTCGAATATGACAACATCAAGGTCCAAATTTGGACATCGATTTCTGATGCTTCATGACCTAATTATTATAGCATTACACCTTGTGATTTTTCAATTTCCTAAAACTTTCTTCATAATATGCACTGCGCAGCACAACGAAAGTTTTAAAAACGAAAGTTTTGGAAACGAAAGTTTAATTTCATTTTTGTGCCTTTAATAAAAGTTTGGGTACTTGTCCATTAAGGGAACTACCTGTTATGTTAGGGTAGGTAAGGTTAGGTTAGGTTAGGTTTTTTGAGCATTTATACCTACCCTAACCTTACCTAACATAACCTAACCTAACCAAACCTAACCTAACCTAACCTAACCTACCCTAACATAATATGTAGTTCCCTTAATGGACAAGTACCAAAGTTTGTTATGGAAGTGCAATAACGAAAGTAAAGTCCTACTAGATACTTAGCGATGCAAAATAAACGTTATTTAACGTTTATTAAAAGCACAAACGAATGTCTAACCAGACTAACCTTCAGTTCATACTTTTAATAAACGTTAAATGATGTTTATTTTGCATCGCTTTGGATCTAGTAGGGCTTACTATCGTTAGGCAATTGCACGTCCATAACAAACTTTTATAAAAGGTATAAAAATGAAATTAAACTTTCGTTTCTAAAACTTTAGTTTGAGCTGTGAAAAGTGTCCAATATCATTTGCAATTTCTACGGAAACTTGCATCTTTAAATTGAAGGGTTTGATCTTACCTGGGCTAATGCAGCCTTCGTGAAAGCCGATGGGCAGATACGGTTGAAGAATTTCAAAGTGCACTGGACCAAACTGATGACTCTGGCCACTACTTTGCGCATCGTGGGTCCTAAACCCATGAGAGGGTTCGGCTGGTCTGGTGCATTTGCCGTGGCAAGGGCCACCCAGTAACCGCCCTTTCCGTTACTTCTTATGTTGTCCGGGTAGCCGGGCAGGTTGTCAATGAAGACTTCCAGCTTGCCTTCATCTTTTCCTCTTAAGTTATACCTGTTGGAATGGATGAGATGATTTCGTTGACCAAAATGCGTTTGATTTTGATTGATACTATCGAATCTTCCCTACTCCAAATGTACGTTTTTCTCTGTTGAAATTCTTCGTTTTGATAAATGTTTGAAAATTTCTTGATGTTATTTGAGGCAAGGTTAGGTTTGGTTCACTAACCTAAGCTATCCCAAACTAACCAATCTCACAATATCTTCATAAATATGACAAACATTATTACAACAATTAGCACCCTCCTCATCATTTTACAGCCTAAACCTACTTGTATATCATTGAAGTCTACTCATCGAGTAGATCTAATGTGTACATTTGTCAGGAAAATATCTGCAGCATAGTATATTCTTGGGAGGAGCAAGGGGTACTTTGGCATTTTTCTTAATTTTCTATAAGCACATGTGTCTAATATGCACAAAATGCTCTTATCTGGTGACAAAACCTCACCTTTGAATTTTGGCTGCAAATTGAAGGTAAACCCAATAACTGTAAATTTTTACTCACTTCATTACCCTTTTCCTGAGGGTCTCGCAGATCAACAGGAAGTCCTTTCTTGGCGAGAGTTGGACGCCGTTGGGGAGGGCAAGGCCATCCACCAAAACCTTAGTGGTGTTGGTACTCACACTGTGCTGCAAGATTCTGAGAAGTGTTTGTGACAAGCACATTATTAAAACAGGTTTTGAACGCACATTATTGGTTGTCGTGCAATTTGACAGTCAACATGGGCCACCTTCCGTTTGGTGCATTCTCCAAGAATTCGTAGAGCATGTCCCTGACTGGATACTTGTTGGTGGATTCCGATATAAAATACTCCCCTGCCCTGAATAGCATGTCAAAATCGTTGATGGCTCTTGGGAGTTTGCCATCCACTTCCTGGACCCGGAAAATTGGGGTGGAGATGCCTTGAACGAAATTGAGGAATGCAACTAACCGCATTTGAACTCTGGTTGGCATATCAACTTTGCTCAGAAACTACCTGAGTCGATGTCGATGTTGAAAAGCCCATGGAAAAGATCAGCCACTACCAGGCTTCCGTTCCTGTTGATTCTTATGCCTGCTGGACGTCCACATGCCTCCATGTCACCAGGTTCTGTGTTTGAAAAATTAGATAAATGTAAATAAGGCGAAATAAGGTCCTTATTGGGCAATGGTCCCAGCTTGCTTACTGCAGTGAGGGTCGCCCAAAGTAGCAATTGGTTCAACCACATGGTCCTCGGTGATCCGGACAACCCAACCGTTTGTCAACCCTGTGTACATGGCCCCTGAAATTGAAGCAATTCAACCCAAGTTGACATTAAATTTGAGAGAAAATGCAGCGCGGTTACCAAGTACTACCGAGGTTACCCAAATTTTGGAGTAAAAACATATGTTGAAACTTTGGGGACACCCTGCATAAAATTACCAAATACAATTTCTCCTTTCCTGATCAACATATTAAAATAATTTTTTTAAACATTAACAGGGACTTGCGTTTTGTGGGATGTGCTCTTGGCAACTTATGAAAATATATATTATATTAATAAAAACGATAATTCTATGTTTGACATTATATTTTGCTTTATGGACACTAGATGGCAGCATCATCTGTATGGTAACAGGTTTACTGTCGTTGGCAAACTTAGAATATCTGGTGAAATTATAAAAACGAAATGACTTTATATTTTATATAGCACAGGAACTTACTATCAATATAAACTTTTAATTACAACATTTAATTTCATTTAAAATGATGACATCTTTCGAAAATTATCTAAGCTCCATGGCAAAGGAGATAAACGATGTGCCTCACTTGATAGGTCATCTTCCTGGTCTTGTGACCATTTTAAATCACTTTCAATGGGCCTTAAAGTTTATTTCTCCATTTTTGTGTTTGTACTTGCCATCCAATTCTAATACAATTTAATACACCCTCAGTCAGCACCTAAGATTACATATGGTTGGGGAAGGGGGCTATGGATTAAAGTTAAATTAACCTATCCTAAACTAAGTTAACCATGAAATTTATTTAGCCGCCGTTAATTCGCCAGGCAATCACTACCAGCCGTGGTGCGATTAGGAGAAGCCCACTTCTCATGGATCGATGCTGGAGTGGGGCAAATGCGATATGATGGCAATATTTGCAAGTCCTCAAAACTGTTCTAGCTTAGTTTACTAAACTGTAAAATGGCTCTCCAATAATACGTTTTCTTCTCAAAAATCGTTTATGAGAATTAGACTTTTAGTTACATGTAATTGACAAAGTATGTCATCCTGTTAAATCTCATGGCAACTCTTGTACTTTGACAGGTAGGGCAAGACTTGATGAAAATCATTTTTAATCTAATCAGATGACGATATCATACTTGAACGTCCTTTTCAGCTGTCTGCTTATAGTACACGTGTCTTTTAGAGAGCCACGTGTCCCAAAAGGTCAGCAATTTTTCGAAATTCGAGCAAAAATTCACCTCTGTAAAACGTGATTGATTCTGCTCCATGGATGTTGTTTTTGAGGATTTTCTCGGCCTTGCACAAGTCATGGTTGGGCTCTAAGGTCCCCGTGAAGGGCCTAGGGGCTGGGTACCTGTGAATTACAACTGTTATGCAGCAATGAACGTTGAACAATCTTTACAGTTTGGCAAATACTTACCGGATATGGACGGGGGAAATGTCCAAAAATCCTGGAAAAAAGGCCAGGGCGAAGAATGCCACCAATGGGATGGCTGCCAGTTTAATCAACGTTGACACCATGGTGAAATTGTCGCTGGAACCGACTAGCTCACTATACTGCAATTTCCAAAATCCTGAAACAGTTGTCCACGTTTCACATTGTGAATGTAATTGTCGATAAGTTGGATATGGTTACAGATAACACGGACGAGCAAGTGATCCAAGCTTTATCTAATCAGTGTCTATTTATGTCGCATTTGAGCGTGTGTTTGAACATTAGTAGCTATGAAAAACAGCTTAGGGGATATTTGATGCTAAACATGAGTAGCGGTTTGCCTTGAATGCATCAAGGTTGGGACAGTCCATGATTTCTATTTCCTTTCAATAAACATCATTACATAATGCGTGTGCAATCGAAGATAAAAATTATGTCCTTAACACATACATATGCATTGTTTCCAGTCACTTGAAATAACAGAATAGACGCCAATAGATAGTGGGCTTCTCCTAACCACTTCTCCTTATGTTAGTTTAACTGAAAAAATTAAAAATAAACGGAAGAAGGATGTACATGTACAGGTATAAAATATGTATGCTAGTCCTGCAGGGTTGACATATAAATATTATGTGCACATTTGGATCGGGCCTATACCATAGTTTGTGCAAATTAGGCTGGCAGTGATTGCCTGGTGGTTAGGGGCAGTGAAATCGGAAATTACACTATTAGGTTAGGTCAAACTAAAAGAAAAATGGATAAGGTTCGACAGCAATGACGGAGTACATTTGAATTGTAAATAAATTTGCACATTTGGAGCAGGGCTACTGTATACCTTAGTGTATCCGAAATTTACTTACTGATGCAGCATTCCTTTTGCAAGAAATGATTATGGAATGAATTTAACTGGTTTATATAATAATTATTGTACATTATTTAGCCTCATTTTGACATGCCATGGCTGTTACTGTGAATATTAATTTTCATCTATTGCTTTTGTATACAATTTCTATACAATTCTGCTTGCTTTTGAAATTTACAATCATTTTCTGTCATTTTTGATCCTGATCAATTTTAATTAAAATCATTTCAATGGAATTCGTTGAACTGTTTGACTTCTTCAGAAAATTCCTTTGTCCAGGATTAATAAAAAGTGGAGAATCTGAGAGATAGCTTGGGGAGTTGATGTTTCCATGTACAAGTAATAGGACATGAAATGATTCTTGGGTTAGGAAACCTGAAAACCTCAACTCCTCACACCGACAATTGTTTATGAAACTGAACCATGATAATGTTGTATTGTATCTTACCAGCCCAACTGTGCACTAAATTCAAATTATATCAGTCATTGAGGTGAATCTGTTCCTTAGAGCAATTTCATAATTATGTTAAGTTGTGACATCTTTGGCAGCTTCCCATGCATTGATCTTCAAACCAGGCACTGGCCAGCACCACTGGTGGTCAATTTAACTTATTTTTATTGCAATGATACCATTTCGGTCACTACACAGACCTTGAAACCTCACCCTGCCCTGCGGCCAAGGTACCCTTCACATTCCAAATAATGATGTGGTAAAATTATTCGGAAGCCGACCAGTTATAACAGTGGAATAATTGCAAAGCTGACCCTTTGACCGTTCTGAAAACATGCCTGCAATTCGAATCATGCACACACCACTCAATAGTTTTTCGTTTTTATTTTTCTTTAAAAAAAGTACACTTTAAAATGCGCAGCATTTTCCTATGTAGACCAAAGAACTACTATTAGTCTAGGGGGCTCCACCACCACCAATTAGTGTAACGGGCGATTACGACTTGGGTCGAATCGCCCAATTACCTAATTGGACATGGTGCAGCTTATTTTCTCAACAGTCATGGAGGGAAAGTATTATATTAGCACTTGGTGTGAAAGCCAGTTCACATCTTATAAATTTGAATTGGCAAAGCGTCAAGCGTTGCACGTACATAAATTAAGCCTTCGTCCCTCAATAGTTGAATAAATATCTTTTAAATCTCGCCTCTCATCCACTTCCGCTTTTGAACCAATATTTGTGCACGTGGTCGAACTAAAGTCATTATTGGATAATGCTGTAAGGGCACTATTTCGTCTTGGTGGTTTCGGTGCTGCTTGGTGTCGTTGAGGTTGGGCTCGATGTCATGAAGGCACTGAAGGGCAAGAAGTGAGCTACTTTCTCCCAGGAGAATGGACACTTGCCGAAGGTGATCTCACAGTCGCCATTGCTTCGACCATATTCGACAGCTTCCATGAACTTGGTCTGACCCAGGATTTGGTTGACGTAGTTGCTGCTGCAAAGGGCAAAATGAAACATTGTTAACAAGGTCTTGAAGATTGGTGGCTTAGGTAACATCAAGGGTTTGGAATCATGCAACATTGCAAACATTGATGATTGATGCACATTGTCTTTGTATGAAAATATTGGTTGATGCATCAATGACATTGTCTGTAATTGATGTTTTTTAAACATTGATGATTGATGCACATCAATTGTAATGGGTATAAAGCTGTTTGATGCTTCTTGCATAATGGATGTGTGCTGTCAACAATGATGATTGATGCACGTTTATATTTTAAATAATTGATGCATCAGTGAGCATCAATGGCATTTGTACCCAAGGATGTTGGTTTGTAAACATTGATGATGGATGCGCATTATTTTTAAGGAATATGCATCAGCATTTGGCGTCTCTTATGGACTTTGTTTTGAAAACATTGAAGATGATAAGCATTGTCATTATTTGGAATAATTGAATATTGTTTGGAAATCATTGATAATCGATGCACGTTGTCGTTATTTGGAATCATTGATGTGTGCATCAATGAACATGAATAGCATTTTTGCCCATCATTGATGAAGGTTTGAAAGCATTGATGATTCATGCACATTCTCTATTTGGAGAAATCGATTGATGCATCAGTGCATCACTAAGGTTTTGCTAGTATGATGTTATTTTGAAAACATTGGTGATTGATGCAGATTGTCTTAATTTGGAATTATTGATTGATGCATCACTGAGCATCAATGGCATGTTTGTCTATGATGGGTGTTGTTGTGTCAATGAGCATATCAATGAGAATTTTCTTAAGCTGGCAAGCATTGGGATGCATGAAATTCTGAAATTCGGAACACTTACTTCAAGACGAAGTTCAGGGTGGTGTCCAAGTATGATGGGTTTCCTTGACGGACGGCTCCAGAGGTCTTCCTGGCAGCAGAGCAAGCAAATCGCTGCATGCAGGTTGCAGCATCAATGTTGTAGCTCTTGAAGAAGCCATCGATGGCGCGGTACATGTTGATGGACATGTAGGTGGGGGGAGTGCCGGGCTTTTCCAGATAGTTGGGTCCTGTGTGATCAAAGAAAGTCGGATGTTAGGAAACATTACTTCCAAGAATTTCAATGATGAGGAATTTGACAATGTCTGGAAACTCTGGAAAACCGTTGGGTCATTGCAAGCAAGGATGTAACATTGATTGCAAGACAGATTGCTCCTATGATGTTGCAGCAATTAAGGCTTGAGGAAAACGGGACAACTTACCATCAGCACTGGAGGATCGTCCGAGACCGGTTCCGAAGGTGCCAGCAGCACCCAGACCGAACAAGCCGAGGATGGTGGGGGCGATCAGGAGGGCTGTGCCAGCCAACAGGGTGAGGATGACAAAGTTGCCAGGGTTGAAGGACAGGATGCTGCTGAGGGCTGGGAAGCCACCGAATCCACCGACAAAGTTCTGAAATGTTCAAAAAAGCATAAGTCCCAACGTCCAAGTTGCAATCCAAGATGGCCGCCTCTGGAGCATCTGACGCCTACCTTGAACTGGGCAACGTTGGCGGGTGTGAGAAGATTTCTGGCAATGTCAGTGATGGTGTCAACCTTGGCTTGTCTGGCCGTGAAGGCTTGTTCCGTTTTGTTCTCAGACTCCGTGATGTTTTGGGGGAAGGCCGAGGCCAAACCAACTGCCAAACAGAGCACCAGGGCGACATACTGTACGCTAGAAGACATTGTTCCTGGAAGAAGAAAAAGCAAAATCAACTTTTTGTGCAAGAAATGCAAATGTCCAGCTCGACTGGTTTGACCATCAGTGGCAATGATTTCTTAGGCGGGGGGATCCAGGTCAAGAGGCTTTCCGAACTGTGGTGACCCATTGCATGACCAAATAGTCCAGTTGGTCCAGCCCCAAAAAATGCACCTCCAAATGCGGGTCAGCGATGATGGCCGAAAAATAGCTAATGATACGCCTGTCTAATTGCGTGGTCAGAAATGCCATCCGAATAGCCTTTTAACCACAAATAATGATCTGGGACGTAATTACAGTTATCGTGACTGATAACAATCGTTTATTATTTGCCTTACATTGCGGATTTCTAAGGATGCTATGACCCTCCATTGAGGTTTTAACCCTTTCAATTATAGGTTTCGTAATTTTTAAAAAGGTCCAGATATGTTCAACATAAGATTGAAATGCAGTGTAGCGTAAAATTTTAATGAAATGAAGCCATTGGTGAATTTGTAGGAAGTATATCTGCCATTATCGAAGGCATCGTTGCATAACATTAAGCAGAACATCGAGGATAATGGTCGAAAAAAATCGAATTTGGTTTTTGAAAAAAGCTAAATTGGGTATTTCAGACTGTTCTCAACGCCAACCAATTTAGCTTTTTTAAAATAGTCAAATTCGATTTTTTGGTAATGGTTTTTGTGGGTGCAAATATAAACATAAAAGAATTTTTAATATAATGTCGGCGATAAATACTAATAAAATCATGGAAACTGAGTGGAAAACTACGTCCTGCGTGAAATACAGTTGGGTAATAAACTTTTGCAGGAAATTGTTTCATTGCGAAAAGTACTGTTATTATTGGGATTGCTTCGAGCATGAAAATCTTTCAAATTTTTTACTGTAATCTATTAGATCTTGAAGTATGGAAATAACAATTTCCATTTTGACTAATTTTTTTAGCAGCATTATAGTAAACTTTTACGATAAACTGTATTTGCAATGCATTGTTTAAAATGCATCGTGTATGAAATATCGAGAAAATAGATTAGTTTTTGATAAGCATCAGTTCGCATTAGTATTGAAACTTTGATAAATATTTTCGAGAAAATTATATTCTGGAATTTGTTTTAATAAGCAACTGGTATTTGGCAGGAGCATTGGAGCTTTTGTAAATATTTCGCGTCAGTAAAAATAAAATTTTTCGCATCGATAAAATTGTTAAAATATGCAGAATCGTAATTTTCCAGCAGGGGCAATTCTTGTAGTTATTCATAGAATTTATAAACCCTCTGACTATTCCCTATTCGAGGTGAAATATCGAAGAATCGCGAATATACTAGAGAATTATGCATATACAAAAATTCCAATATATATTTTAAGCAGGTGCATTTCATGTAGTTTTGTAAATATTTTCATGGATATCTAAGCCATCAAGCTATTTCCTACTCTAATCGAAAACACTCTATAGAATATAGGAAATATCGAGAAAATTGTATTTTGGAAATTACATTTTTAAAAATTCAAATTTAAAAACAAAATAGACATTATCTCTAAACCGTTAAAATAAATTTCAGATCGAAACTTTGGTATTATATGCATATTTTAAGCAGGTGCAGTTTTGTAAATATTTTCAATCTATCAATCTATTTCCTATTCGACTCGAAAACACTCGAAAGAATGTACAAAATATGAAAAATTGTATTTCAGAAATTAAATTTTAAAAATTCAAATCTCCAAAAAAAAGCATTATCTCTAAACCGTTAAACTAAATTTCGAATCGAAACTTTGGTATTATATTTTTATATGCATATTTAAGCAGGTGCATTTTTGTAAATATTTTCATGGATATCTAAGCCATCAATTTATTTCCTATTCGACTCGAAAGAATGTACGAAATATCGAAAAAATTGTATTTCAGAAATTAAATTTTAAAAAATCAAATTTAAAAATCTCTAAACCGTTAAAAAAAATTTGAAATCGAAACATGCAAAATGCAACGAGGACTTTTTCTTACCTGTCGAAAATTAGTCGAAACTTCACAAGAGTTCTCGAGACGAGCTGTATGGTATCTGAAGGACGAATGCAAGAGATGAGTACAACTGAAGTGAGCTGCTTGAGAAGTGGCTCGAGTATGCTGGCTTACCTGTTTGTTGCCTAGGCAGCTGCTGTCCAAGCTCCTTGCTCTACCTTGACACTGAACTTGACTTTGAATGAGCTGGCTAAAGGAGCTGACCATTATATACGCCGGTCATGACCTACATTGCACCCCCATAGAGTTCCGCACAGTTGACCAATGGGGTCCTCCTCGCCAGGTTCGGATCCCCCCAACAGGATCCGCTCGTTTGACTTTGACATCATTTTGTTTTTCTCGTCTTTTTTGCACCCCAGATCCGTGCCAAATGGCCCACATTTCCCCGCCATCCTTATTCTGGGAATCGTCGGATTTCGTTTTAATTATTGCTAGCACCATAACCTATCATTCGTTTTTAATCTAACAAAATGGCCGGGAAACGCCTGGGTCAACCATTTCCTGCTCGCTGGCCATTGTCTCTCTTCAGGAGGAATAATTATCATTTTTTACTCTATGAATCGTAGGCATGTTGTCAGCTTGCTTGAAAATTTCTGTTTTTCGTTTTGTTTACATTGGGAAATTTTAATGGAATTGCCACTGTATATTGGGAAATTTTAATGGAATTGTCATATACTGGGGAAATTTTAGTGAAATTGCCATATATTGGGTTATATTGAAGTAGCCATACGAAGAACATTAGTGGTCCATACATGGTCACATAGGGGAAATGTGTTAACATGCATTTAAGATTTGGCTGCATGCATTACCTTATCTGACAAATGTGGTTAAACTTGACTTGGATTTATTGACTTTATTTAAATGATGAAATAATGGAGACTAATATGAGCACCTAATATGAGCAGGGCATCTAACGTCAGATATGATACTATACTTGTAAGCTATTCAAACATGTTGACCCCACCAAAATGTAAGACCAAATATATAGAAATACTAGTTATCATTTATTTGCAAACATAATCACTACTTGAGAGTATGTTTTTAAGGCATGTAACAATTACTGGGAAAATTTTCCTGGGGATGGACATGTATTTCTGTACGGTATGGACAAATGTACATGTTTACATCTAGGTTCATTTGTGGTCAAACTGTCGTCTAACCATATTGTACATGGAATATGCCATTTACACTGTAATATATGGCTCCATTATTTACTTTTTCCACCCGGTATTAAATCGTAGTCATTTTGTTTCTAAAGGGAAATTGTGTTGCTAATGAGTTCTTATATCCTCATTAGGACATTTCAGTCGAATTTGGTCAGTTTTTTATATTGGTTGCTGACCTTTCACCTTTTAATATATGTGAGGTACATGTACATTACGTGGGTGAGGAGATGTGTGTAATGAAATTGTCACTTTATTTCAGCTATTGTCACGATCGAATTTGTTGGGGAATTAATTCATAACATGCATCGATATAAAAATTTATAGTTTGATAATTAACCTGGTCATTCATCGCCGGATTGACCGTTTTGTCATTAGGACAATGGCGTCGGATCAGCAACTGTATTGATTGTTCAACTTTTGGAAGTCTATTTATTCTCCTTGGGTGGTTCTCCTGCTTAACACAGTCAGTAGTTTATTTAAAGTGATCATCTTTCAGGTTTGCTGTTTCTGTGGTTGCATCATAAAAATGAGGAGTGTGAGCATTGATGAGTTGAGGAATGGCTATGATGAGTCGAGGTTTTTATGTCATGTACATGTACATCCGGGTGCAGAAATATTTCACATTTCTGTTACTTGTACTGTAAATGATAATTTTTTAGTTTGCTTGGTAAATATTGACAATTCCCATCGTTCGTTGGGTCCCTTGAAAATGATTGTCGACTCGCTAAAAATGTTTACCTGGATTTTTTGTGTTTGTACATGTGTAGTTTCACACAAAGCATGGTCACCTTTACTTTAAATATATTTTTAATGTTCAGCTCATCCCTACAATCCTACTCTTAAGCATCCATCTTTTATTACAATCTCCGCAATTTCCGTGTTTCATTCAAAAAAATTACATCTTATTCATAAAATGCCCAATTTTGTTTGATCGTTATCGTTGAATGAAATTCCAAGAAGCCCATTGGGTGCCCTTCTTGTTCACTCAGGGGATCAAAGGGCTGCAAATTGATGAGAAAAGATTGCTGAAGGATTAAAGTTGACCCAGTTCTATAGTAGGTAACTCACCTTGCCTCACTCTTTCAATTGAGTTTGAAAATCGATCCCTCAATCAAAAACCATGAGTTGGATTTCCAAGAAATGTTCGTACTCATCACATCGTGCATAACATTGTAGAAAACAACCGAAGATACATCGAATAAGATGATTTGCTTGTTTTTACATGCACTCTTTAATAACGTAGAATAATCATAGATTTCATATCGACGGGTATACAACAGATAAACAATTACGACTGAAATGATTTTAAGAAAAGTAAAATTGACAATGATATGGAAGGTACACAATGAACGAAAATTGCACAAAATTATTAAATATTATTTAATGTACAAACGTCATTTATAATTATTATAAGTGATGACAATCTGTCAGCTTGGTAATGTTCAAAATTTTCTATTATTTTAAAAAGATCTGCTGTTTTCGAATTTTTGAACAAAATTTTCGTAGCTTTATCTTTTCTTTTCACAGTCTTTTAAAAGTAGTGTTTGATGCAAAATTGTTGATCTCAAAAAAGGAACACGGAACAGACATTTGAAAAAGGATGGAAAAATAGAAAACTTTAGAAGTTCTTCTATCTTTTATCAAAATTTGATAAAACAGGTTTTTCAAAATAAATTGTACTGAGGGCAAACTTTATGATAACCATACACCATAGTCCACCAGATTCCATATTTAATTATACTTGCAATCTAAATGATCTGTTTGATCTTAATATCTACAACATTTCTAATACTAGGTCTAAACTTTCACCTCCACGCTTTATGCATTTTTGTTTTCTGAAATTTCTCTGCATTTTCTGTATATTTCATTTGGAACTTTTGCTGCAGTTATGCTGTTTACTTCATTTTTCCTTCCTTTTTACTATAATTTTGCTGTAACTTTTCTGTACTTTAGTATATGTATTCCCCCGCCCCAACCACATAACATCTCAAATGCTGACTGTGGGTGTATTGAATTGAATTGAAACAAGTACTATACTGTAGGTATCAGGCATATCAGACACCCAGTATGGAGGTATCATAATTGAATCGCCTATCTCATCGTTATCTATACAGACCACCACGTTCTAATTAATTACTTATCATAAACAGTTGCATCCTAACTGAATTTTTAGCTAAAAAACTGAAAAGATTTCGCTCTCTTGGCCTCCTCATTGTTCTCCACCTCACGAACTCGACTTGAGATGTCACAGGTACTTGAGACTTGCATTGCCTTGATTAGCATCTTGAGAAAAAAAACTTGATTAGCTTTGAAGAAAAATGCTTTTTAGTCGTGGGGATTAGTAAGCCACAACAAGCAACAATCATTCCATGTTCAGTCTTGTGTTTCAGAGGAAACCAGACCATGAACTTTGTGGAAGAATGATCTGACATGGGTAGGGTCACAGAAAATGTATACATGTGTAATTGCATGGGAAATTTGGACGTCATTTTCAGAAGGCATGATTTTCAGCTTTTTTGTGGCTGTTGTGGGCTTTGATTGCAATAAACAAGTGGTTTTTTCATCCTCATTCACATTTTAGCATCCCATTTTCACTTCCTAACAGACATCCGGGGTAGCATGGACTCCAATTGGAGCATCCATTGAATTTTGGAGTATTCGAGCTATTTGGGCCATCCCTTGCAGGCCCTATCCGGAATAGTGCCCCACAATCGAATCTTTCTCAATTTCATGCTGATTTCAGGTCCGTTTTAGGTGCATTAATTTATGTAGAGCGTTCTCCTAACCCATATATGCAAATGAGCGAGTCAGCATGAGGTGGTTCATTGTTGCCTTCCATGGATGTAAACAGATAACCACCAACACATGACAAGGGGGATTTTCGGAAGGAATAACCGGCCAAAAATGGGTCACCCAGTGATGCAAAATTTCAAGTTTAACGCAGTTAGGCACGTCCAGTGTGACTTTTATGACGTTTTTTACACACCTATTATTTATCGGGTTTTTTCTTTGGCCACCGAGATAAAACGTGAAGTTCAATTGTGTTGCATTTGTAAAGTCAAGAAAAACTGGCTGGAAGTGACGCGCGTGGGTAGGAGCTGTCCAGGTTCTCACAATTTTGATGAACTCAAATGGGGATTAACGCTGGCTAATCTAAGAGGTGTGGAGAACAAGTCCACTCCAGGGACTTAATTTATGCGTAGGCAAGAGGGCAAAAATGTGGTTATCTTGGCTGTAAAGCCTTATCAAAAAATGTGGAAATTACAAAAAAAGTTTAGAAATTTTGGTAAAGAGAATTTTGCGGTGACGAATGTTTTGAGAAATGTTGTATTGCGAAAAATTCAAAAATGCCATCAGATCGTTACTTGCATGCTGTGATAAATTCTGGTGCATTTTTGCCCATTTATTTGCACAAACGTTAAAATATGCCATGGGATCTATCTATGCTGTGATCAGTTCTGTTAATTTTTGCCATCTCTATTTTTTTAAATGTTTGGAGGTATTTATAGATTTAAAATTTTTTCATTATATGCAAGATCCGTGATTTCCGAGGTGGGACTTAAGCTCCCTTGGGGCCTAGAAGACTCAAAGGGGATGCTTCGTGCTGGAAGAAAATTGGGAACTTTAGGGCCTGGTAAGAAAGGGGGCAGTAGGGGACCTTGGAGATGGGGAGCAGGTTGAGTGGAAATTTGAATATGGCTATACATGTATGAGGTTTCATATGGGACCATATAGCCATGTATGGCCATACCAAAGACAATGTGACCTTATCTTGAAATCGTCATACAATGGAGTATTAGATAATATCAGATGTGGCTGCATACATGGCCACATGTGGAAAATGTGGCACACTGCATATGACTATTAGATAGAGCCATTATACTGACAAATGTGTCATGCACATTTTCATCACATCATATAATTGGAAAATAGTCACTGCTTAATTATATCAATAAATGATATAAATCAGCACATATCATTTATTACATACACATGTATCGTGACTCAATTCAATTTTTAATACACCCACAGTCAGAATTCGTGGTGCCATATGTAAATTTACCCAAGTACAAAAATGTTGCAGCATAATCATAGCAAAAAGGAATTACTATTATGATGTTGCATGTATGTTGTACTCAAATTTATTCATTCAAAGTCCTCCTGACCATATCTGTAAAGTTTATCTACAATTTGTTTTGTAAGTTATTCAAGGGATGGACACATTTTGACCTTATTGAGACATGAATTACCATATACCGGTATGTGAATATATGAACTTATGTACATGGCTTATGTATAAGTACGTACTGTTATATCGATATATAATGTATATGTGGGATATATACGATATATGTGCAGGTACATGCATCATATTGAATATGGTCAATATATACATTTTGCACATCCACTTAAATCCTAAATATGTGTCTGTATTGTTTTTTAAATTTCGCCTACACATCATTCTTTGAGAATGCTCTGAGATTTTTTTAGAAATGTTGCCAAAAATCAACCAAAGTTGGCTTTTGCAATGTTTTATAAAAATCACCAAAATTCATCTGCATTCTTTCACAAAAAATAATGATGTTATACAATAGATCGCCTATCCCCTGTACATGTCCCTGTATTTTGGCAGAAGTTACATGTACAGTATGTTATTAATTACAAGGAACAAGGGCATGGACTTATGAACCCCTCAGCACCACAAGTTGGAATATTACTGTATTTCTTATACAGTACATCGTACACGTACTGTATAAAGAAATAAATGAAATAAATGTCGACTTGTTCGAGCACCCATAATTTGCCGAAAAAATATTTATAGATTGACCCCTAAATATTCCCACCTGTGGGGGTGATTCCACGACTGGGGCCTGTTGTTGTTTACCAGGTAACTTCAACCAGTTCCCACTCAGGGTCCCCTGGCGGCCTTCACCTCACACCGGCCCTTTGGCGTTGACCCCGCATGCTAATTCGGACCATAGGGCAGTTTCGGCCAACTTGACCTTAAACTTCGGCTGAGGGGATTGAGGTGCGTGGTCAGCTCTACCTCGCCGAAGGGTCATCTGAGGGGGGCGAGGGGAGCAGAATGCGGAAGTGGGAGTTATGCAAGGCCAGGGGGCGCGACGTGCATGCTGGGTAAACAAAACCAGGACCGTTTTAGAAAACAATTCGGCGCCAGGGGTCAACCGACTGACCACTCACCGGGTCCAGGTGAAAGCGAATGCGGGCTCGAATAGAACCTACTAGAGTAGGTCACGTGTCTGGGGTCACGCTCTGGCCCAAACTGCGTCTTTGGGAAATGTTGGTCAACAAAAGCACAACAGGTAACTCGAAAGGGGGCAACAAGTGCCCCTCGAAGGCACTTGGGCACTTGACGTGCTTGACCCTTTGCATCCCCTTCCCATTCATGGGGTGTATTTCAAATGCATTTTGAAATACATTGCAAATTGTAAAATGTGTTGCAAATGTATTTTTCGGAAAAAGCTCCACGATAAATGCATTTTTAAATGTAAACAGAAATGCATTTCACGATGCATTTTAAAATACATTGACAAGTACATTGCGCAATACATTTAGCAATGCAGAATTGTGAAATTTAGTGTGCTATTGTAATTTATTATATTATTAAAAATTCAATTCTAAAGAACATTGAATTTTAGGAATTAATCAAAATGACCTTTCATTCTAAATCAAGAGATTATGTGGTCATGTTGACGGTTTACATTTTTCAATGTAATCCACAATATATTCTACAATACACTATCAGAATACATTATAAACTGTTTCACAATGCATTTTAAAATGCATTGACTAGTAAGCTTACATTACATTTAGCAATACAGATTTGTGAAATTCAATGTGTTATTGTAATTTATTACATTATTAAAAATTTAATTCTAAAGTACATTGAATTTTAGGAATTAATCAAGATGACCTTTCATTCTAAATCAAGAAATGATGTGGTCATTTACATTTTCCAATGAATCCACAATACATTCTACAATACACGCAGAATACATTATAAACTGTTTCACAATGCATTTCACAATACCCTATGAGCAATTTATGGAATGTAACATGAAATGCATTACGAAACGCATTATGAAATGCTTTTCGATGCATTTATAATGCATTTTATAATTCCTTATGAAATACATTTATGTCTCAATCTACATATATTTTGAAATGAATTTCAGAATGTATTTTCTATAATGTACATGTATTTCTAAATGCAATACTTTTCTGTATGGGGTATAGTACTTTTTGGCTGCTGTTTGTTGTCTGTAATGCTCCCCGTCCATTTGTAATTTTTTGGCTTAATTTTTCTCTTAAGTTGGCTTTCCTAATTTTCCGACCCCACCCACGTGCCAGTTTCTTAATTTTATTAAGTATGATCAGCGCCACCAAGGGGGAAGAAAGCGCAGGAAAAGATGTCTATTGGCAGAAGCGCCGCCAGAAAATCCCTAGTAAATTCATGCAGTATCTGTCATCTCTGACTGTAGCTCCGCCCTAATTTTCTTAATTTGGTTAATACTGCGATATGATTGATCTAAATTTTAACAGAGCTTTACTCGTACATGTAATTTCCTTCTAATTTTCTATAATTTTTTGCCTTAAGAGAAAATTAATAAATAAAATTAACTCCAAAAATTAAACAAAAGCTTTCGTGACCTTCGTAGGGCCTTTTAGGCAATTCATACGCCTAGGGTTGGAACTTTGAACGTTTCTCAAAATATGCTTGAAGAACGTACATGTACCTGTACATTGAATTGCTCTGGTTATGTATGTCAAGGTCTAAAAATATAACAGCCGAAAATAGAATGTCCACAATGGAAGAACTAAGGAGTTAACGGTCCAAAGGGTCAAAATAATAAATAGGATTCAGTCTCCGAAAATTAGAAAGGTGAAAAACAATTAAATTGAAGTAACAAGACGAGCATTTTAATGTAGAAATAACATGGTGACAAAGTGACCAACTCCATGGTGCTGACTGTGGGTGTATATGATGTACATTCTGTATAAATTTACATGTATAAATTTGAGGTTTTGGGGATGATCTTCAAAAGACCATCCTCGAAAATTCAGATTTATGCAATTTGGGGAGTACATGTATTCTCTAAATTCTACTGAATTACTGAAAAATGGCAATCTTAGCTGACATTCAATTAGAACAAGTTACAGTTATTAAGAACAGGTATACAGTATGTCAGTATACAGTTACAGGTATTAAGAACATCTACCAAAATGTAAAAATGCCGTACACAAGAATGTTTATATCTGTAGTCAATAAAAGTTTTAAAAATTAAAAAAAAGATTCAGCAAGAAGATTATTGAAAAAATAGTGAAAAATATACTAATGAACAACTATTGCAAGCAAATAATGAAAAAATTATTGAAAAAAAACTAATGAAACATTTATTGAAAGAATTACTGAAGCAATTATTGAAAAAATACTGAAACAATTCAATTAATCAATACACCCATGTCAGCACATGTGCCATTATGAAACATAGCTGAAATAATACACCAAGATTTTAACAGTTAACAAGTTGCAAAATTTGAAAAAGAATCAACAAAATGTATACGGTGAATAACAATGACAGAACATTTATTGAAAAACAACATTGTTAATGGTTAATAACGTTCGTGAAAATTAAAAAAGATTCGATAAAAAGTATACTGTATAACAGTTCTTGAAAACATTGTTGAAAATCATTGAAAAACTTTTTGAAACATAGTTAAACCAAAGTGCTAATGGATGGTAACAATTATAAAAATTGAAAACATTTAAAAACATTCAAGAAAATGTACGTTCGCTATTGAGAACATGTGTTAGGAATATGTTGAAAAACAATTTTTTAGGAATGTTTTGACAAACTTGCATTTGCCAAAGAAGAGGAACATTCTGAAAAAACTGCTGCAATTTCTGTCACCAATTCATAATTTCCTGAGGATGAGTTGGTAAATTATTTTGAAATACATGTATAGTGGTGGAATTGCTGCAAGAATGTGAGCGACATCCTGGATGATATCTGTAGGCTATGCATGTACAGTATATTGCTTAAAAATATAGGTTAAGCCTATAAGTTTACTAGAGCAGTAGAGTAAATCTTTCTTTTTTATTCCATACAAAGTATGCTTGGAATCTCTGGATTGTCTTGTGATTCAGTATTGCAATATATTTGGACAAATTGCCCATACATGTTTGTAAACCATGCATGCATGCTTCCAATATAGAAAATTCGAGCTACATATAACTGTTACAATTGTACATGTTAAAGTTGTCTGGTGCTTAGCTGCTTTATTAAGGTAGTTTAAACCAAGGTCTCAATAAAAATGAGTTTGCAGAGCATCGAATGTATTTCTCATTATATTTTAGATGATAAGTAATATGACAATATTAATTCTTCATTTAACATGTGCATGGCGAGCAACTGTTAAGCCCTTTTGGGGCATTTCAGAGAATGAATGCCCCCTCAAGAAAAATGGAATTTGTTTTAGTAGTTTTGGAGGTTAAAAGTTCACCATGCCAGTGTTGCTAGATTAGGAAATTTACTGAGCATCGAAAAATGGGCACCTGAGAGCCAGAGGGCACTTAGCCCCCAAAATTGGTCCTTTCCGACTTTGTTAATCCCCCAAACAGGAGTTGCCCCCAAATGTGCCATCAATACAAATTCTTCTTCTAAAGCTGTCTGTAAACAAAGATCCTGCATTGCAAAATAGGTAAAAAAAGATAAAATGCAAACTGGTGTAGTGAAATTTTTCTAAACCAATAGGACCTACATCAGCTTCCATAAATTTTTCTCTGATTTTTGCAAAAACATTTGGTAGGAAATTTTTGAAAAATGTGGAGGGGGGGAAGGAGATCCATGATCCATCACTGCTCACAGCAACACCTTGCACTAATTTTTGCACCTTGCAGAATTTTTTTGTAAGTTTATTTTTTGCAAAAGTTAAATGTTCATCACCAGACCTCAAGGCCAAAGGCCCCTAAACACCTAGTTACCAACATTATATTTTTTTTCTATGGCAATTTGGCGGTCTAGACATCCTACCAGACCATCAAAACATTTACCAAACAATTTTTTAAGTGAACATGTTTGAAGCCTGAAGCTAATGGTCGAAAGACTAGAGCAAAAGTCATTAGGTTACCACTAACATGCAGCTTTATAACATCCTAGGTTCTGGTCTACCTGTTAGTGTGATGTACATGTTTGTAATGGCGCATTCACACTATATACAACAAAACGTATTATATGTACAAGGCTGTAAACATGTTCCAGAACGTGAAGCAAGTCTTGTATAACATGATGTCATTTAACATTTTGACTGTACTGGAGTATAGCCACTATACATGCACATGTATATACTTAATGCTGTACATAACCAGTTGTACAACAAATTAAATATCGACATGTACATGTATAACATGTAGTGTGGACGCGGTTTTAAACTGTACTGTCCATATCCAGAATGAGCGCATATTCCATTTAGCGAAACTGACCCAATTGTTTTGGAAACAATTAATTTTTAATTTATCAAATTCTTCAGTTTTGATCAATGGATTTTTTTCAACTTTGCAAATTTTTTTTCCATTTAAATATCTACATAGCAAGCATTCCAGAGAATCGTATGATTTACAGTTACATGAGAAAAATATAAAATATATGACTTTAAAAAAAATTAAATATCTGGACTGCATACAGTACTATTTATGACACCCCAGCACTCAGATTAGTTGTATTAGTGGCTAAAGACAGACCAAATGTGCAAGCATGTTGCCTCACACTAATGTATACTGAGGAAGTATACTGTTTACCAATGTATACTGGGGAGGTTGGCCATTTTAATTTTTGACGAGCTGGAATTTGAATTTCTCGCTTAAACAACAGCAGGCGATTGGTCAATCTCTGACAAATCATAGCTGCCAAAATGCTAGAAGGCGCACGTGCTGCCATCTATCGGCATGAAAATGACATTCGTAGACATTTGTAAATAAAAGAAGGTTGTTCGCATGCTCAGATAACCTGTGGGACTACATGTATCACAATTTTCAAATAGAAGCGTGGTTCACATTTCGTGAAAAACTTGTGTGCTAATTACAATTTGCAAACATGTCATCCCCAAATAACGATTCACATTTGTCAACGGCCATACCACGTTGAAAACACCGGTTCTCGTCCGATCCCCGAAGTTAAGCAACGTCGGGCCCTGTCAGTACCTGGATGGGTGACCGCCTGGGAATACAGGGTGCTGTTGACTGTATTTTTTTTTCGTGTGTTTTGGAAAAATTATGCATGTATTTCGACAAATTCACACTAGTTATTAATTAACGAGCGTGAGAAATTGTTGTTTGTTGCTCTGAAATCGGAACAATGTAGACATTCAAATTTCATCATCTAAGGTGGGTTAGCCAAATGATGTCATCATTGCTGCTTTATAAAGCAGTGGTTGAACCTATCATTTGTCATCCAGCTTTGAAATTAATGCTCTGTTTTGCAATTAGAATCCATCGTTTATGTGAATTCAGAAATCATTAGGGAGGGATCTGTAAATGATGACATAGTAGAAAGTAGGGGGAGGGGAGTGACAATCAAGAAAATGTGATAACATAATATTTAAACTTGACCTTATAAAAGTAGATAATAACAAGAAAATCACTACGTTTACATGCGATCTTTCAGTTACTTATATCAAAGTAAGTCTTGTATGTAAACCTGCTTTACCTACCTTTACTTGACTTTAAGTTTAGTCGGGTCAACTAATGTAGTTGAAACAGGTTTACATGGATCACTTAGATAAACGCAACAAAACAAGTTCTTGATATTCCGGATAAAAACAAACTGCTAAATTATATCAATAAATGATATAAATTAGCACATAGCATTAATTACATACACATCATCCACATGTATCATGACTCAATTTATGGCCATCTCAATTATGGACGAGGTGAGATTTGAATTTCCCTCTTAAATAGCAGCAGGCGATTGGTCTATCTCCGACCAAACTTGGCAACCAATATTGACATGGCCAACCTTTCCCGAATCTCCAGAAGGAGCACGTGCTGCCACCTATTGACATGAAAGTGCTTAAAAATAATCATTCTTAGAAATTTGTAAAAAGATTATTAGCTTAGAAACAATCTTCGCTCTGATACCCTGTGGGCTACATGCATTACATTTTGATATCGAAACTTAGTTCACATTTCACAAAATTGAGTGTGCTAATTACGATTTGTAAATATGTCATCTCCAAATAACGTACTGTATTTGTCAACGGCCATACCACGTTGAAAACACCGGTTCTCGTCCGATCCCCGAAGTTAAGCAACGTCGGGCCCTGTCAGTACCTGGATGGGTGACCGCCTGGGAATACAGGGTGCTGTTGACTGTTCTTTTTTTTCGGGTATTTTGGATAATATGAAATTTTTTGCAGGTGAACGTATTGATAATGAACAGATCAGATGGTGTTACCTGTATATGTTGAGCTTGAAAAATTCTTTATTTGTTATTGACTTTTTTTGTTTTCATCCAGCACATGGGCAAGCAGGTTCAGCCATAAGGCTACTAATAAGTAGCGTTTTTATTAACCAAATTCAAACTTGGTTTCGACTTTCTAAGTACTTTATGCAAGCTGCCACCCATCAGCAAATTAAACCTGTTAAATTGTGTAAAGTACAGAAAATCAATTGAAAAAGAAATCGTGCACTCATGTCTCGGTTCATAATTTTCCTAAAATGTTTTGAAACTTTGAAACTAATGCTCTGTAGCGTTATACGATTAGAATCCATCATTTATGCTTAATTTTGATGAAAACATAACATAATATTTAATCTTGACCTTATAAAAGTAGATAATTACAAGAAAATCACTACGTTTACATGCGATCGTTTAGTTACTTATATCAAAGTAAGTCTTGTATAGAAACCTGCTTTACCTACCTTTACTTGACTTCGAGTTTACTCAAGTCATCGGAGTCAACTAAGGGAGGGGAAACAGGTTTATGTGGATCACTTACATGTAGATAAACGCAACTAAAACAAGTTTTTGATATTCCTGATAAAAAGAAACTGTAAATTATATCAATAAATCATATAAATCAGCACATATCATTAATTACATGCACATTTTGGACGAGCTGAAATTTGAATTTCCCTCTTAAATAGCAGAAGGTGATTAGTATATCTCCGACCAAACATGACCAAGCTTTCCCGAATCTCCAGAAGGAGCACGTGCTGCCACCTATTGACATGAAAGTACTTAAAAAATAACCATTCTTAGAAATTTGTAAAAATCGCTCTGATACCCTGTGGGCTACATGCATTACATTTTGATATCGAAACTTAGTTCACATTTCACAAAAATTAGTGTGCTAATAACAATTTGTAAACATGTCATCCACAAATAACGATTTGTGTTTGTCAACGGCCATACCACGTTGAAAACACCGGTTCTCGTCCGATCCCCGAAGTTAAGCAACGTCGGGCCCTGTCAGTACCTGGATGGGTGACCGCCTGGGAATACAGGGTGCTGTTGACTGTTTTTTTCCCAGATATATGTAGTTGAACTTATTGATAATGAACAGATGAAATGGTGTTACCTGTATCTGCTGAGCTGTAAATATTCTTTATTTGTTATTGATTTTTTTGTTTTTATCCATCACATGGGCAAGCAGGTTCAGCCATCAGGTTACTAATAAGTAACGTCTTTATTGGCTAAATTCAAAACTTGGTTTCGAAGTACTGTATGTGTGCTATGAATGTATTTTTTATCAAAAGGAAATCAGTTTTCAATTTGGCCAATAGATGGCGCCACTTAGGCCTACTGCTAATGTTGCTTGCCAATGCAATGAATAAAAACTAAGAAAACATGAATAACAAATAAGAATAACGCATGCTCGGCATATACATGTAGAATGTAACATCATTTGATCCGTTCATTAACGGATACAGTATTTCAAAAATTCACGAAAAAAAAAATTACAGTCAACAGCACCCTGTATTCCCAGGCGGTCACCCATCCAGGTACTGACAGGGCCCGACGTTGCTTAACTTCGGGGATCGGACGAGAACCGGTGTTTTCAACGTGGTATGGCCGTTGACAAACGTACATCGTTATTTGTGGATGTTATAAAAAAACTTGTAATTGACACTAATTTTTCAAAAATGTGAACAAGGTACGATGGTTTTGTAAATGTAATTTTGAATTTAAGGACACGTTTGCGATGTAATTTTGGTAAATATTAATTTTTAGTACATGTATCTTTATCATGTATAGGCGGTATTTTCAAATAAATAGACGATAAGGGCAAAACGTTAAAATACCGTGCAGTGAATTATCTTCTTTTTATTTGATAAATATTAATACCATTGTGTGCATTTCCTTGAATTTTAAAAAATATCGATAGTTTTATTTAGACGAACAGAAAAAGGTCCAAGGTTTGAGAATATAAATTTAGTGCATTTTATCAGACATTTTCCTATCAAATTTAAACTACCATAAGTTAACCTTTTTTTATGAAACTAAGCAAACCCAAATAATTGATTTTGGTATCAGTTTCCTAATGATATTTTTCTACAAATAGGGCTAAAATCCACCATTCATTATCTACTTGTTGAGAAAAAAATTCACATTTCGTCGAACATTCCTGAAGTCAATCTTTAAAAAAATCATACTGATAATTACAGTGGATTATAATTATTTCTATTAATGTAATACATAATTTCAATAAATTCAATTTTCCCTTCATTATTACAATCTCGTAATTCATTTCGTCTCAGTAACTTCGCCTATGTGATCCTGTCATACTTTTTATTCAAATTCTTAATAAAAACGTTAACTAAAACCAATTCTGAATGTCATATTTGTTTTCATATACCTGATTTACATGTAATTCAGTTACAACTCACTTCGCCTATGGCGTCCTGTGATTATTATCGTTTTCGCTCAAAATTACGTACTGTATGTGGTCATTGATATCATTGATATTCCTGAACATTTCTGAAGTCAATCTTTCAAAAATCATACTGATAATTTCTGTGGATTATAATTAATTCTAATAATGTAATAAATAATTATCATAAATTCAATTTTCCCTTCATCATTACAATCTCGTAATTCATTTCGTCTCAGTAACTTCGCCTATGGCATCCTGTGATAAACTTTTTATTCATATTCTTACAAAACGTTAACTATATAGTCGTCTCGGCAAAAGAACGAAAATTTTTACAGCCAATCAGAGAGATTCGGCTTATCGATGTACTGTTTCATGAGTTGCAGCTTATCGATGTACTGTTTCAGGAGTCGCAGCTTATCGATGTACTGTTTCAGGAGTTGCAACGGTATATGCTGCCATGCTCGATATATATTACAGGATGGACGAGTCGCAAACAGGAAATTACATCCTATTGGTCTGAATGTCATGTTTGTTTTCATAAAACATGATGGCGTCCTGTGATTATTATCATTTTTGCTCAAAATTACGTACTGTACTATATGTGGTCCAGTTTTCCACCACATCTGCCCCATCACCCATCATCCCATCACCACATCTGCATTCATAATTTTTTTCTTTTTCTAAAATTCAATTTCATCTTAGTACCCTACTATCAGACAAAGTAAACACCTAGTGGGGTGTTACCATCACCAGCATTTTTGAGCATATTCTCTATTCAAACCACTAACTGGATTCACTACATAAATAAAAATATTTTTATTTTATTTTTTTAAATTCAATTTCATCTTAGTACCCTACTGTCAGCAAAGGTAAACACCTAGTGGGGTGTTACCATCACCAGCATTTTTGAGCATATTCTCTATTCAAACCACTCTAACTGGATTCACTACATAAATAAAAATATTTTTTTTTTCTAAAATTCAATTTCATCTTATTACCCTACTGTCAGCAAAGGTAAACACCTAGTGGGGTGTTACTATCACCAGCAT
>JAQFYZ010000996.1:0-29111 GCA_034695085.1 Cylindroiulus punctatus
AAAGTGGCCAAGATGGCGTCGATTTTGGCCCACTTAACGCACGTAACGTCCCCAACTTGAGAACATAAACGGGGCATAAGAATGGTCCATTCCACCCCGCCCTCTAGTGGACGATCTGAGCCTCATCACATCGTGCTGCCATCTGTTGCTTTTAAAGTGCGTTTTTAACACTTGAGGTCTCAATACCAATAACATTTTCAGAGTTATCTTTATACATTGAACCACTTCTTCACTTTTGCTGTTGATGGGGTGGCCATCTTTAATTTCTAATGAAAACCTTTGCTGTCGCATTTTATAGAAACGTCATTTTATTGGCAAGATTAAAAATGATGGAGTTATGATTTACGGCATTCGAAGTTAAGTTAATAAAACGATTTCATACTATGAAGAAAGTTATTATAGAGTAACAACAGTAGGTTATTGTCCACCATTAAAACAATTGTTAAAACAGGAAATGAGTCATGTGGTACAGGCCGCCATTACAACAGTTATCAGTCTCTGTATCAACTATCAGCTGTTAATATCATAATTTTAATTAATTTTCTTATAAGCAGCTATTCTAATTAATTATAATAGATGCTTATCATAAATGTTGCGTATGTATAGGCTATATATGATCATCAACTCATTTATATAAAAAAGTACAATCAAATATTTATGTGAGAGGCCACATATCATCCATTCATAAACTTTGTGCCGTTTCCACACTTTCCATTTTTAATTTTCAATGTCAACCAAGGAAAGCTTGGTAATTGGAGCACTGACAATTTGCAGTAGCGCCACCTAATGACAAATTTACGTGCAAACTTGCATTATTTTGTAATGGTGGTGCCCTTCGGAATTGTCCCTGCTACAGCATACGTCGATTCCATAAAACATGGTGTTATGCAGTAAATACCGGCTCTATATTGCCGATAGAGGGGAAACTGGTCACCCTTAACCTGACACGTACTACATGCATAATCCTATTTTCACGACTTTCGATCACCCCTGTACCCCCCAATCGTTCCAACGAACCCGTGCCCATTTCAGCCCCGAAACGTCCAGAATATTAATATAAACATAATTATCGGGGCAGCTCCGCTAATTCGCCCATTAAGTCGAAAAGCAGGCTGGGGGCTACACCCTTCCGAGCCAACCACCAGACTGGCCACGATTTTTTCGGCACCACCATATCACGTACCGCACAGCTCGTTCCCAGAACTGAGGGGTGTTGGGGGTGCCCACCCCGTTTAAAAATGCATTATTCTCGTCTAGCGTTGGGCTCAGGTACCTCCGTTGTTCCCTGCGAGACAAAAACGTTTTGGGGGGGAAAATTGATGGCCAGTGTAGGTGTTGAAATAATGGAGTAGGTGGGGTTAGAACCTGTTCCCACACCTCTTTATTAGCGTGTCCGGACATGCGCGCACAGCCGGGTTCACTAACCTGCCCCGGTGCATGCTCTAGGTGGGCCCGCTTTTGGAAGTCACGATCCAATGTCAAATTCCTGGCGACGAACCCTGGGGTGGGCACCCACGGGCCAGCAGACCCGTCCCAGACCGAGGAATGCACGCCATACAGAAAGGGGGATCCCGAAGTTGAGCTAGCCAGGTTGGATTCGGAGAAATTGGAAAGAAATTTCAAAAACGACTACTAAAAAGCCCTGCTTTCCATCATTACACAAAAAAACTTATCAGAAAGTCTTATTTTACCCGAGACCTCTTATCAGAAAGTGTTTTACCAAAAACCTTTTATCAGAAAGAGTTTTACCCAAAATCGCCTTATCGAAAAGTCTTATTTTACCCAAAACTTCTTGTCAAAAAGTTATTTGACCGAAAACCTCTGATTAGAAAGTCATTTTACCTATAACCTTTGATCAGAAAGTTATTTGACCCAAAACCTCTAATCTGACATTTTTGTTACCCAAACCTCATCAGAAAGTCCCACTGTATTTCACCCAAAACCTCCTACCAGAAAGTATTTTTACCCCAAACCTCTTATCAGAAAGTCTTATTTTCACCCAAAACCTTTTACCAGAAAGTGTTTTACCAAAAACCTTCTATCAGAAAGAATTTTACTAAAAATCGCTGTATCAGAAAGTCTTATTTTACACAAAACTTCTCATCGAAAAGTTATTTGACCGAAAACCTCTAATTAGAGAGTTATTTGACCCAAAACCTCATCAGAAAGTCCAATTTCACCTAAAACCTCCTACCAGAAAGTATTTTTTACACAAAGTCTCTTATCAGAAGGTTTATCACCCAACACTTATTATCAGGCATTCATTTCACACACAGGCTACATGTACAGGTAAACATTCATCATAGACTATCATCTGCAACAAATCATTAAACATAATAAACGAGCATGTGAGTTAAAAGCGTATTCAATATCTAGCAAATAAGGGCCGGGTGCACTTTGGAATTGTCCCTGCTCCAGCACATAGTAATTCCATAACACTTGGGCTTCCCTTATCGGATCATACATGTATGTTGGCAGTGATTGCCTGGTGGTTAGGGGCAGTTCAATTAGAAATTATTACCAGGTTAGTTTGAATACAAAGGACAAATCCCAACATGTACAGATGTCATTCTTGTACATGCATACTGCATGTGGATTGGAGCAGGGACTAGACAGTACCAGTATGTTAATTGGGAACCAAGGATATACATTGTACAGCATAGTGAGTAGCTCGCAAGTGGAATTCACAATGTCAAAACAGGTGAATGCCGAGTATCACTATCGCCAGTAATCGGTCATTGTGATTTAGGAGACTCACATCGCTGACTTTGAATGACATCACGCTTAATCCGCAATAAAAAGGCAATTGCGATACAAGGGGGTTTTGGGGATTAAAGGAGATGCTTGTGACAGGTTTTTCAACTGATTCCAGAAGCATATCAATAATTAGAAAAAGACGTCCTGTCTCTATCAGCATTTGATCTGCATTATGACAAGTTGACTGACCCCCTAAAATCCCAGGGAATCGTCTTTTGCTAATGAAGGCCTTGGCCGTGAGAAACTGGTCTCGTAAAACCAGATGAAACAAAGTTCAAAGGTGAAAACCAGCTTAACCTACCTCGTGGGGTCTTGCACTCAGTAAAAATGTTCCACGAGCACTTAGCAGAAACCCCATGCCATTGTCTATAAATTACTTTAATAAGTCTTACACTGTACATGTATCCAGCAACATGACAGTTTCATACCATAGTTTCAAAATACAGTTCAATGTATACCATATAGTACTCCTCCCCCACCCCTCACCATTTGGCTGACCCTCCCCCACTAAGATGATGACATAATTCTTGAACCAAAAGAAGCTGCAGTTTATTACTGCTCGTTTTATTAATACAACTTTATTGCAGCCTCATGGCCGATACGAATTTGCGCTGCTTGGGTCTCCTCGGTTAATTGGCAATTGGGCCTTTGACTGCCTTTGAACGACAGCAATTCATTAAGATGTCATTCCAGTTGAAGCCATCAAATTTTAATAGTCAATAATTGGTGTGTGAACGAGCGGGTATATGGCCGAGCGCCGAGGGGGTTGTTTCAATTAGGCTGATTGGAATTAATCAATTAAAGCACTAACCTAATGCCTCCACGTTTGGAACCAATTAAGAATAGAGAAGGCGAAAAAAATGATCAGGAAAACAACTGAAAAATCTGCATTCGTTGTAGGACGACTGTCTGCGCCGGATGTCTGTTGGTCATCAGCAAAGGATAGCAACCTTTACCAGCAATTAGGATTAAATTTCGACATTTTCCTCAGCCTTAACATCTCGACATCTTGCATATGTATCTGGTTTCTCTACCATCCAGGATAGTAAGAGAAACCAGATCCAAGTTCGACCTTATTGAACAGGGATGAAACTAATGAAAACTGGTAAAGCGCACGCCATATGAAGGCTGTTCAGTCTAGTGCTCGTGCATCGAGGCCAAGCGTCAGTTATTTATTTTTGCAAATCCTAAACAAATCTGTCAAAAATTGCGTTCTGCAAGATGGGCGATTGGGTACACCGATACAAACGTGCATAACTATGCCTGGAGCGCGCAAGTTTCCAACCAGCATTTCAAACTTGTATCCCCCATAACTGCGTCTACTTTTAGACGAGAAAACCCTGCCGTTGTCAAAAATAGAGCGCTCTGGTTATTCGAATCCTTCCTGTTTGGATTCCTTTCATACACGGAAATGATATATGCCCCTTCAACAAGAATTTTTTAAAAATATTGGACTATTTTTCTAATGGCGCGTTGGAAACGATAACAGAAACGAAAACATTATTGCGGCGAAGGGACTGAATTCCTGTTCTTGAAATGAATGCGAGCAGGCAAATCAGAGAATTTTGCAAAACTGTTTAGTGTTACTTATGTGGCACCCTCATCCCTCAATTTAGTTCTCAGCAATGCTAGTACTTCAGTGAGAAAATAGCAATATTAAAAATCGAATGCTCAAAACTGGCAAAGAGTCAATTCCAGAAGATTTGTTACTGTATCGACTGCAATTAAAATCACCACAAACATCTGTAACAAGTGTTTCCATTATTTTGTCCAACTTCTGAAATCGGACATCCAAGAGTTGGAGGTGGACGATGTTCATGCACAGCCCCTTAAAATTTTAAACTTAAGGCCCATTGAAAGTGAAAGGTTGCAATTGAATTTTGATAATTTTGGACAGATATGATAATTTCAAATGAAGCTAAATGTTTTAATTCAAAGTTTATATTGATAGTAAGTTCCTGCGCTATATAAAATGAAACGACATTTCGTTTTTAGAATTTTTCGAGATATTATTTTGCCAACGACAGTAAATCTCTTATATTCCCATTCAGATGGCAGGTGCTGCCACCTATCGCCCATAAAGCAAAATAAAGAGGCCAACCATAGAATTCTCGTTTATATCGTATACATTTCCAACAGCGCATGCCAAAAAACACAAGTCCATGTTAGCGTTAACAAAAAAAAAAATTATTTTCATAACTTGACTAGGCAAGGAGAAATCGTTTCTGGAAATTTTATGCAGGGTGTCCCCAAAGTCACAATGGGCCTTAAGTGTCTTACCAAGTTAGAAAAGTTGAATTTCAAGTCGCACTGGGATTTATTCCCGTTCCATTGTAATCGCCAGAAATCCAACGTCCATGTGTCCAGCCACCCGAGTCTGCCATCTATTTTTAGCCGAGTTCCGGCGTCAAATTCCAGCCAATGAATATTAACTGGTGGATGTGTTTTTTTCGTCTAGCCCGACTTTCGTTTCGGTTGAATTTTTTGCCCGAGCGCAGGGTTCGTGCAAACGAATTTGCATGCACGGTGAGCGTCTGAAAGCCAGCATTGTGAGTTGGCGTGGGGGTGGTTTGCATTTCATGTGTCCAGGGGCGAGTCCGGGGCAAAGGATGCTAATAGCATGCCAGCATGAAGGTCACCGATGTCATAGAAGATGGGCCCAAAATTCCAAATCACCCAAGTCACTTTCCCTGGGTGCTGCCCCTTGGACATGCCTCCCCTCATCGAACTCAATGAAAATTGAACTAAGCTGTGATCCATTGATCCGAGCTCATAAAAGTGTGTAAGGTCTTGGTAGACACACGTAACTCCCATGGCAAAAACTAATGTATTTTTTAATGACTGGGTCAATACGTTGGCAGTTTTTGGTGAAAAATGGCTGCCACGAGTTTTCGAGCACTCCAGCTGCCATGGCAGTTAATTGCCGTACAGCACACAATGGCATGCCCGCGTTCCAGAAGCTATTGTTTCCACTAGTACATCCACTCGGAGTCATTTGGGGGTGAAAGCGACTTTTTTGCGCAACTTTTTAGCGCTTTCATAACATCCATTTATCGGAGTCGTGCAGGCAGCCAGTCCCACACACGAAAGCCAACATGTTCTGGTCAGGCTGGAGGTTCCGCCATTCTTCGGGGGGGACTCACGAACTCTTTTGTGACGAATGGCGAATAGCACTTAGGAGAGACGGTAACACGCCTTTTAAACCATCTACAATTAGATTAACATTTAACTCTGGCGACCATTGACTCGCCTGGGACTGCACCGCGGCCTCGGGGGTTGCTTCCCACCATCTGCTGAAAATCAAATTCCACGACTTTCCCAACTTTTCCTGGCCTTTTCAGTTTTTTCCATTCAAAATCACTTTTCAATGTTTTCATTTGATCAAATGAACCCTACTGTCAGTGAGTACCATGTCGTCACCTTAGCGCAATCCAAAATGCCTACTTTTCAGGAGAGCAAAACAAAGTTATAACTGGACATAAAGTAAGCTGTTGTTGCATTTAGGTTTTCAGTGCAGAATCTGTTTGGTGTTTAACCTGTTTGGTGGAGTTACCATACTTCTACGCTTACTAAAGAAAGGTGCTATGATAATATAGCAGAGCTCAACTCAAAACAGTAGATTTTGGACTTATACTAGTTCTGTTCTAAGCTGACCACGTGACAGGAGGGTGTAATCCATCAACCCAAATTATTCAGGGGATGCCACCATCGCTGAATTTAATTTCTCACAATTTACGTGTACAGAGTATGCCAAAGTTGACGTTAACATTAACCATGCTTACCAAAAACATGCATTGGGCTAGCTGTCCAACCCTTATTTGCAAACATGAAACACGTAACCTAGTGTAAATCCACGTTCATTGATATTGACATTCACAGTAAAGCACCTACTGAATGGAATAGTCAACATTACTTGGTTAATCGTTCAAAACATACACTGCATAAAAACTTCGCACGCAAGAAATACAGTATTCCACGACAGGGAAGAGAAATTCCAGTTGTCATTTCTATCATCTAACCCAAATTTAACCAAATCTACGCAATTTTTGATTTTTGCCCCTAGTTACCAGGCAATCACTGCCAGCATACGAGCCGTTGGGTGAAGCCCACTTTAGTAAAAGTCGAGGATGGACCAGGAGCAGGCACAACTCCGAAGTACGCCATTCATTTGCTAAATAAAACGCTTGTTGTAGTATATCCCATCATTTCTTGCTGATAACGAATGTTTGCCTGTAATTGGGTTAAAAGGAATGTCTGCTCAGGGGCTTTGGTTAAAAATGACTTTCTGATGAGCGGTTTTTGGAGCATGAGCATCTCTCGAGCATGCACATATCCGCCATCAACGGCGCTCCAGCCAATCTGCGCACCGGCACTTCCGTTGCGCTGGACATGTGGTTAACCGCTCATTTGCTCGGTCACACTGCTGCTATTTCTGAGTGGCTGCTCTTCGGAAAAGAACAGAAGCCAGGCTCCAATGGGTAATTAGTCGCCATAATTCCCTACAGAAACAACAGCTGGACCAGTCGTTATTGTTTGTTTGCTGGTCCTTCGCAATAAGTGTTAAGCTGTGGATGTGCACCGCGGTCTAGTCCGTGGACAGGAATCCGGGCTGGGGGGGCTGGCACCACCCGATGGGACGTCCCGCACTGGGATATAAGGGAGCTATTTGTTGATGGGAACGTTCACCCTTCGTCTGCTATAAACAAGGTTGTTGCCTTTCCACATCACTTCATTGGGAAAGCCTACATCACACGTCCCTGCGATTGGCCAAATAACCCACCCACGGTCGCGTTCAAATCGAAAAACAACTCCGTAATGCAGGCCTCATCAATTTGGTAATGAGTCAGAGACGGGCGGAGAATTAACAACTGTTGGCTCCGTGGAAATTAATAACCCCATAGGTGGCACCACCGGGGCTGACAATCTGGCCAAAACAAGTGAAAGTGAAAAAAGTGTCTGGTCTGACGTTGGTCGGGTAGCCATGACACTGGGCCCTGGAAGGTGACCCGAATGTAAACAGCACATGCATCATCCATCATGTAGCAGCACATGACGCAAAAGGGCATGAGTCCGTAATGACTTCTGTCCAGACGTGAAATTGGATATATTGATCGAAGAACAACAAGTTTCCAAAAAGTGGCGTTCATCACCAATTTCAAACCATATGGTTTTGGAAAGCTCCATTAACGCCCCCACTGTCAGATGACCCTCGAAGCAGTGGAGGGCTCTCGAATGAATTCGCTGAATTGGCTGCCATCGCAATTTCCAGTAAATTAAGACACGCAGCGTGTTTCATTGTCTGGCATCACCAACAACGCAGAAGTGTCACAACATGGGAGTGCTGGCTGTGCTGCAAACATGGCGACGCCTTTAGCACTTCGCATACTTTGCATCAGCCCGATAAAACTCGCCCAATTTTAATATTTCGTTCATCGTGAGTATTTCCATATCTCACCGTGTTTCATCATAGCAGTAAATGCTTTTTTTTTCACAGCGTGTTCTTGATACACTAGTTCTTCAAATTCATTACACAACTGCATACACTGGAGAGCCCCAATTTCCATCGTCGGAAAATGCCTTCGCGAAAAAGATATAAAATCGAATAAATTATAACGCACGAGCGCTGTTATTGAATTTTATGCCTATGAGCAAACGCAATGAAAACTGATCATGAATTCTAATTTACGAAATTAAAAATAAAAGGAACAACAGAGCAGGAAACTCAATTTCGCGTATCAAGCTGCGCAGAACAATAATTAGACCACAGCTAGTTAGATTAAGGTTAGTCAGCAGTCCGAGTTAACAATGAAACTAATTAAGCACGCAGCATACAGACCACAACCACCGTGCAATTTTAAATTGCCAAAACCTTGGTGAGGTCAAGGTGGTGAATTACGCGAAATTCAATAGACCCTCCAAAGCATTAATCGGAAGGCGTGGGATCTGTTCCGCGAACAATGAGTGGATTAATCACGAGCAAAAACAACGCATTCAATATTGCAGTCTACTGCGAGGGAAACTTGGTATTCCCGGTTAACAAAGACCAGCAGCACGTTTTTGAAAATGCAATCTTAATCAAGGTCTCTTAATAGATCACACCTGCAATGTTGAATTTAGACAATCGTTTTACCAGGGTAAATAAATGTTTTTCACTTCAAATCCGGAAGGGGGCTGTGCATAAACGACGTCCATGAAAAAGTAAGTCGACTTTTGACTCCGATACACATGCATCCCATAAGCAATTTTTTCCCGAATTTCGCAACACCCCCAACCTTCCTGGACGTCCTGCTCCTGAGTTGTGCACTCGATTCACAACATTTATCTATTAATTTGCTGCTTTTTTTACACACAGTTCAGCTTAAATCGTGAAACTGATACAAGTGTAGAAAAATGGAAATTACACCATTAATATATAAGGACATTTTCCAGTTGCTTCAGAGATTTTGTTTGGAGTACGACATGTGTCAACCTCTTCTCGAAACGCTAACCATTCTGGGAAGATGCTCCAGTTGCATGCCCTTCAAACCTTGCAGCCCACCCCAATAAACACCCACCCAATCGATTTATGTTGCCATTATTTTCTACACCGCCTATCCCATTCTTCGGAAATCTCACATCAATGCAAAAGACTTTCGTGATGTCTTAAGGCTGCTCGAAAGTGATTGGACGGATATGATAATTTCAAATGAAACTAAATGTTTTAATTCAAAGTTTATATTGATAGTAAGTTCCTCGGCTATATAAAATGAAAAGAATTTCGTTTTTAGAATTTTTCGAGATGTTCTTCATTTTGCCTACAACTGTAAATCTCATGTATTCCCATTCAGACGGCAGGTGCTGCCATCTATCGATCATACAGCAAAATAAAAAGGTCAACTATAGAATTATCGTTTTTATTAATAGCAAATGCATTTCCATAATTTTTCAATAGCCCCATTCCCGAAACGCAAGTCCCTCTTAATGTTTACAAAAAATTAGTTTAATATGTTGACCAGGAAAGGAGAAATTGGGTTTCGACATTTTGTGCAGGGTGTCCCCAAAGTCACACCGCACTTTCGAGCAGCCTGTGTGACCTTGGACGTCGTTTATGCACGGTCCCTTTCGATTTTCCAGCTTGCAAGAGCAAACAAGCAGAAGCTGCAACGTGTCACCTGGTGGATATGCGAGTCCCAAACTCCCAAAGATCCCAATCTTGGAGCCCTACATTGTCTTACAACGTTAAGAGTGATCGTTACACGCACATGCGCCCTGGGCTGAACGGATCATAAATGAAGAGATTCCCAGTGGCAGTTTTTCCCAACCAATCTGACGATTCGAAAGCCCTTAACGGGGGCAGATGTTGGAAAGCGGAAGGTTCAAGAAAGGCCTATTAAAATTTATGCGCTTCTTTTATAGTCGTCTATGCCACCAGGGCCCCTTACCTGTTTCCGAATGCTCACCTAATGACCCACACAGGAGGAATTTACGCCCTGGAGACGTCGGCTTCTGGGCTGTGGGTCCGCTCAGCTTTTGCCAACCAAAATAGGGATGCAATTTAGCCGTTAACTAGAGTGGTGGGACGTGCTTTTCGGAACCAAACTGCTATGGGAAATTGGAAATTCATTGGGAAGCGAGAAAACAATGGGTGCAGAAAGCGAAAACAGCAGGTAAACAACGATCAAATTGGTGCACCAATGGGATCCATTTGATGTGTGCGAATTCAGCAAATAGCACAGTGCAGCATTAAAATGGCTTTACATTTTATCCACGTTTGGCTCATGATTCGTAAGATATTGCGTGTATGTTTAAGGTAGGCCAACTTAGGCTCAAATTAATCATCCATGTCCAGGCAGATAATAGATGAGAAGTTGAGAGCTTAGAGACCGTTCAAGTATTATGTCATCATCTTGGAGAGGGGGTGGAGTCAGTCAAATGATAACGAATGATGTAAGTGAGAAAGGGGGTGGACAATCTACGATATGATCCATCACTACGTTCACATAGACATTAGGTGTGATTAGCCACGTTGCATTCTGGGAGGCGAGAACCTTCAGGGCGGGGCCCATAAGACACTCGCCCTGGAGGTTCTCGAATCCGTGAATGCAACAGGACAACTGTACTTTATGTCTGCGTGTAACCGTGCCTTTAATGATAGCAGTTTTGTAAAACATTGGGTTAAAATCCACCATTTATGACCCAGTTTTACAAAACATTCGGCCTACGGTGTGCTGTTTTTCTTATCATTGTCCTCAATATTACTTTCCTGAGATAAAATGCATCATCACTGGTCTATTTTTTAAAAACTTGAAATACTTTCGGGTATGATTACAGCACGTCATGCGGGGGGAATGTAAGGAAAACGATGACAATTGATGACATTTGTCGCGTGTCGAAAAATGGCAAAAAGTAATGACAATATGAGAACGTCCCCTAATCCATATAGCGTACACATTTCCTTATTTCCCTTTATTAAGTTTTATGAATGCTAGGAGCGTGTAAACCAGTGCATCACATTTGAAAATGTAAATTCGAGTTACTGTCAGGTTAGTTGTCATATTTTGTCCTTTTAAGGTGAGGTGTCGTTACACACTAATCTATATTTGGCTACATAACCATAAACTAGGATAAAATAACAATGGAATTTACACATAAATTCGAAGTTCATTGTGCAGTAGTTCTGCATTCTGATCATTAAGTTGGATTTGCATTATATCCTACCATGAACCATTAGAAGTAAAGTGAAAAACGAGATCTCTCTCAGCTGCCAGAGTCTGTCAAACATTAACAGGTAGCACCTGGCAGGCAGCGCCACCTAATGATTAACCGTTCCATATGCCCATGTGCGGCCTAGTTAATGGTCTTACCCATTCTCGACCATTTTTTTCTCTTCTAAAAACTTGCCACTTTCATGCATCGTGCAAAAAATTATCTTCCCATGCGCGTTGGGTCCGTTAGCTGCGAAAAACCTTTGCTCCCAAGCTATTATGATCCTTACAAGCTGTTCCCCTCTTTACACAAAGCACAAAATGGCCGCCATTTTTTAGCGCTGGTATGATCCAGGCCCCCAAGAAATCTCTCCACACATCCAAAATGTGGCAAAAAAACAAGCAGGGCCATGAATGAACAGGTGGTTTTGGGGGCCCGTTGGCGTGCCCTAGGGGCCACGAAAAGGGAACCCCTGAATGGAGCAGAAGGTTTCTTCAAAAGCCCATGAGTGAGCGCCATAGTGGCTGAGCAGCAGCAGCACAAAGAGGATTTCCTTCTTCCACGGTTATTGAAAACGTTGCATAAGCAACACTGTACCACTGGGCCAGGGACCAACCCTCGAATTCATTTCCATAACGGGAAATGAGATAAAAACTGGAGTAGAACTCAAGGGCCAACCCCAAAACCAACATTGTTCCTCCGGAGCAGGGCTACTGCCAGAAAAACTTGAAGAAAAACTGCATCCCTCATTCATGGACAATGTTTACCAACCGCTGAAGAGTTCCAGCAGCTTCACTTTCACTCGGGAATCGTCGAGGAGTCAAAGGAGAAGAAAAACAATTTCATTTCCAGAAAAAAAAAAGCATTCTTACATGGGGGGACAAAAACCTGAATTACAAGTTGGGCAAGGTTTCGCTCTAAATCAAAGCGAAGACCACGGAATATTTGTAAAACAAAATGTCACCATGTTTTTTTCTGTGTAAGTCAATTTCGGCGGTTCCGGCCAGATTTACTACAGTATTTACTTGACAAATAGCATTCGGAGAGCTTGATGCTGTAACTCATAGCTGTTGTCGAACACTGGAATTTGGTGCGTGCAGGAATTTCAGTTATGTATCGCAGGGGGGTGAAAACGGCCATGTCCAGTAAAACATTTTTTGAGGGACTGTTCCCACAAGTTTGTGTTATCGCTGCAATAACTCGTTATGACAAGGATAGTTGGCTTAACTATTTACCTCTTCCATCACAAAGAGAGATAAAAAACGGAAAGGTGTATGTACTCCACATTTCGGATGTTTTCGTATCACATAATACTATATTATGGGTTTGGCACGCTTGTTACACAGGTAAATAGTTGAATCATGCATGTCTTATCTCGACAAACATGATTCGGGGAACTTTGTAAGTTTGACCAACGATGTCACCTATCTGGCATGCACGCCCATGTTACATTTTCCATGAATCAGATAAGGCTAAATCGAAATTTCAACAAAGAAGAATACAGTTCTTAGCATGGCTTCGAGCGAAATTTGGGAATGTTTAGACAACACGTTTGCGTAATTGTCGTTTTAATGACAATTACCTAATGTGGATGCTCAACAATCTCTCGTCAAAAGTAACGAAATCGATATCAATTAGGTCTAACATAATTAGCGCGGCAACTTGCTCGTTTAAGCAAGATGCTAATTAAATCTGTGCTGGGTAATTACCCAGACGGGAATCGAGTGAAAACAATATTAAGCAAAGTCAACATCGAGATATGATAGCAGCTTTCGAGCGAAGCAAAACTAGAAAGACACCTGAATGTAAATTTCATACTAATCAAGTTTAACAACTGCTTCCCACATCGCATTTTATAATCCGGACATGTTTTCAGCGGATAATGAAGCAACAAAGAATTAAAAAGATGCAAAAACCATTTTGAGAAAGCAAACAGAAGTCATATATTGTAATGCGCAGCATGGTCACAAGCCCATGTTGATCACACTTCAGTTTGGCTTCAATAATCGCCAAACCTGCCATAGTCGAACCAAAATTTCGAAACTAATTCACGTTGATGTTTCCAAGTGCAAAATGAAGCTTTCGCAGACTAATTTCGTCCTCCTCTGCAACTTTCAAACTGGAACTAGGCCTACAGCTCAAACTTCACTAGGTTATGAACCTGATGTAATGTAACGATTCAAGGTCACGTAGGTGACATCCCCTGGATACCTTGTTTATAGGGAGGGGGAGAATATAGGTTTTCCAAAAAAAAAATTATAACAGCAGATCTTTACCAGTTATTTTTTTCAATTTTCACTGACAAAATTTCCCATTACTGTTAGGTGTTTCTCGACACGAAGATAAGAAAGCAGTGAAACGCTATCTTTACGAGTTCGGCTGAACATTCAGGGGGTTAAAAACTTGAATAACGAAATGACCATATTTTATCAACAAAGAAAAATAAGTCCATCGAGTGAAGATAATGCGAGCAATCGATGTGCAGCACATTCCCGGCTTCAGCTCTCATGCAACTTGACCCTAGCAGGGTCTGTAGGTTGTCCAGGTGGGGTTAGGACCCCAAAACGTGGGAAGCCCTGGGTCAGTTTTCAGGGAAGGAGAATGAACTGGGGGCAAATTTCAACGAAAAATCGCCTTCGCCATAACCTTTAAAGAAGAATAGCACGTAAAAATACCCATTTTCTCATTTGATAGTTTCCCACAAAAAGTAGTGGTATAGGACTGGTGAACATCAGTACCACCTGCACTCAAAGTATATTTTCTTATTTAAGAAATTGGCAAGCCCAAATGTGAAAAACGTTCGAACACGACTGACTATATATTTCCGAGAATTTACGTTGGAGGAAAGTCAACTTGGATGAATGGATCTTTACTTGAATCTGGAGTTACTAGCATGTGCAAACAATAGGCAGTCGTGAACATTATTTTTCGTTTCGAGTCAATCTTTAACCATTTCAGTGTATGGTCGTACCAGCTGTAGGCTAGATACAGTAGCATGTGCAGGGTGTAGTTACCGCCATTGATTATGAAAATGCTTCGAAAATCGACAATCGACCATAAAGCACCGAATCTGATGTCATGCTATTTGACTTCTTTTAATCCATATATACCCCAAAAAGCTTTCTCCAATTTGAATAGTATAGGGGAGGACGAGATTAGGCCAAATACGACCTGGCATTACAAGACATTCCTGGTAATTTATTTCCAACTTCTGGTATGTTGATCTGTTGTACTGCTGCACAGCGTCGTAGCATGGCAGTGAAGCCAATCAGCTCGAGCAAATTACACTGTTGTTAATGATATGCATAATTCGAGAATTCCATATCAGTACCTCGAAGTATTCTGAGAATTACTGAATTGGCACCCTACAGAGTGAATGACTGCCTCCACTGCCATCCTGCGAAGCTGTTCAGCAATACTAAAAACCTTGCATAGCAAAAGTGTTTACACAATATGTTTTACACAAACGCATTTTAGTGCTCCACAACTTTCCCAATCAAGATAAACTCATGTTTGTGGATTAAAAATTATGATTTCAAATATCAATACATCACGGTCTAAAGTCCAGTTAGATATCAGACTTGAACGCTCTATGGACTTAGCATGGACCGATTCGATGGTCAGATTTCGAAACACCATCATAATAATTAGACAGTAACCACACTGTATGGCCTGCCCAATCCTACAACTGATTCTGGACCTGGCCATTTCTAGTTACTGCCAGACAGAGTAAATCACATACATGTACACCGGTAGCAATCAGGAATTGCTGCCACGGTCCATTACAGGCCACACTTGGCAACTTCATTTATCTGTATTAGAGGGTTTGTGCTGATCTGGAGATCTCTCTACAGGCCATAAACTAGCTCTTCAGAGCACCTCAACAGCGCTACATCCAGTGGGTCGGTGCAAAGAAGCGCTGGCAATCTCCATTCTTCGCCTGTCAAAAATAACATTAAAATTATCAGCCCTCCCATCTCTTCATTTCCAAAAGCGAAAATATTTCGCATACCTCGAGCTTTCCCGGCGAAAAGTGGCCTAGTCAGCGCGTCCTGGGGCACAATCCGGACACCCACAAAGAGTGTTGACCCTGGTGGTGGTCTTTTTCAGGCGGCTCATTCCGACCTCCCAAACTATTATTCTAATCGCTTCCCATGCAAGCCCCGTGTCGGTGTTATTATTTCTCCTTTTTACAATGCTCGGCCAGCCTTCGAGAGTGCAGGTGATCACCAAGGGCCAATTGGGGCCCATTGAGGTCACGCTGGAGACCCGAAGGGGTCAAACATGTCCTGGCAGGCCAATTGGCCCCAGCGCAGGGATGCCATCCCGAGGCCCTTTATGGTCCGCAGTATTTTTGTCTCAGTTTTCAACAACATCTACTTTGTGCGAGTCCTCACCAACTGGGCCATGAATGGCTGGCCGTTGAGCGACCCTAATGAAATTTGCAACTTACGTGCTGGTGAAAAGACAAGCACGAAGAAGACGATAGGGGGAGGTACTGGCATGACAGAGTTGACACGCAGGTGGACCACTTGGTGCAACCAGAAATGATGGAAGTGGATTTTGTACGCGTTGTAGTTGGACACTTCCAGAAACGGGGCCAAACAGTGATAAAGACCAATATATAATTTCATCACCACTTTGCGAGGATGGGGAACCGTTGCATCACAGCAGAAAATATAAAAAAAAGAACTTGGAGACGATGCAGTACTTCCAGCCTGTTATCTCTCCGAGAACAGCTTATGGTAATGCACTACAGATTAGCATAAGTGCACTTCACAAAAAGCTCATCTTGTTTTCCAATATTTGCTTTCCACTGCCACGATATCTATCTCGTTCATAAACCCAGCAGTGATATCAGCGAATTACATCAAGTTTGAAATTCAACTAAGGGACGTTCAAGTATTCCGTCATCAACGTAGGTTTGGGCTGGTCCGATGATGACCTCACTGATGTTTTATAAAACAATGGGTTGAAATCCATCGGTTATGCTCAATATTAATCTCAACATTTATGCTTGCAATGTCACGCATGCCATCAGACGTTAGAATTTCTTCCGAAAGACAGAAATTCAATTCAACAATGATGATGGATGACACCCACTTCACCTCATCATTGTCAAATTGAACTTCTTGAAGCTTAAGGTTGTCTTTTGGAAGACAATTCCAACGTCTGATGGCATGCGAGACATTGAAAGCTTCATTCTGAGATAGATACTGAACATGCTCATGTTATAATTAACAAAGTTCTCTTTTTCTCAATGATTATGTCAGCGCTATGGGGGTAGGGGGCAGCAAATCATGAAGTGATAAGGTAATTTTTGAAATTGCCCAAACCAGTAACGGTCCGAAGGCCGGATCCCGCGACAGTTAGTTCAAGGCACACCAGCCTACTGTCTGGGGTACCCTCGGTTTATAGCGAACCAATAAACTGGGGAAGAAAATTGAAAAGCGAAATGTTGAAGAGCTCTTGTTCTGGCTAGGTAGGCAATGTGGTTGGAATGTGGGGCTGTAGCCCGTGGCTAGGCTTCCTCCCCTCGGCAGCCGGCATCTTTGCCTAATATTTGCCCAATTAAGAGGCCTGTCCCAAACAACAACAACACTTAACAACGCCGTCTCCCGCAGCTAAATATCAGAATTTCTTCATTCCTAACGGTGATTGGCGGGCTCGTTAGGTTGTCTGCAACACCTTGAGAACGGCAGACGGCGCTGCCATTCCTCGAATTCCGGCGGAAAAACTCCCGGTGAGAATTTCAGGCGGTCATCTTCATAAGTCAGAAAGCGAAACACGGCCCTTTAGCTCGGAGCCAATTCTTTCCCTTGACCCACCGGGGTCTGAACCACGGCCATCGAGTAGTGAAAAAAATGAGAAAATCGACTGGTGCGTTAATTGGTTTAGGAAGAAGCAGTCTATTCCATTATTACCAGACATCAATAACTTCCACAGCCTTTGACCAATAATAAACCCTTCGAAGTTGAAGTAAAGCCTCGCAATATGCCAAATGCATGTTTGTGAGTTTGTGAGACGATCAACAATATGTTGCAACATATACAGGCCATGGGTTCTTAGGGTATACTAACGTTTCGACATGGATGGCAATGTGGATGGAGGAAGTAGTATTATTGCTTCATGAATTGACTAAGCTTTAAATTTTGAGGCATTCATCAATTGCTGTTGTAACTTAGTTGAACTCAAGTTAGTACTTTGACACAGAGTTTAACAAAAGCCCTTTCTGGCTCCTTTTTACCACTTTAAAACATAAAATTATCATAAAAACTGTAGTTTTCTGTAATATTAGGTTTCCCAGTTTTTCGATTTTGTCAAAAAAGTAGTTTTTTCTGGATGAATGAAGTTAACTACGAAGATATAACAATAACACTACCATTTGAAGTTGGTTTGCATTGCTGCAGCATTGCACGTGAAACTGATGTTAACCTGAAATTTGTTAAGAGCTTCAAAGTTCCAACAGCTTAAAACATCTCTAAATCCTATAGTCTCAATGTTACATCTTGGGTACAATAACACCGGAAAACTGTTTGAGGTATCTCCAGAAAAAGTAAGTGCAGAATAAACGACTTATTACAAAACCAAAACAAAGTTAACTGGAAAATCAAACATTTCATAAAACCTTGTACTCCTACAGAACTAACTGCATTAATTTTACAATGTCGAAACGTTAGTCGGAAATGACATTGTGGTAAAAAGTGAGCCAGAAAGGGCTTTTTTCCATACTTCTGCAGCGTCTCGCCCATTATGGGTCCTTATTTTACCGATCCATGTTTTTCCATTACAAATTGAGGTGTTTTCTGATGGGACAAGTGTCGCATCACCGCAACAGTGATAACCAAGCAGGCCACGGCTTCTAAGGGAACCGCCAGAGGGGGTTGTTAGGGGTTCTTCTGGGCAGCTCGAAACACGCAACATTTATTATCAAAGTCATGGATCAACATTCTTCGCTTGATCCGAGTGTCCTTCATGATATGGTAACTGCTGCCGAAACCGGACGGGACGAAATGGCCCACACCCCCGACGCCTCACCAGGAATTCCTTCCCAATAAAACTATTTTAAGAGCATCTTTTTGCTATACTTTGGCGTCCTTTCAGCTACCTGGCAAAGAAAGGTGGAGGTTTTATGGACCGCGATGCATAAACTCGTTTTTTTCATCAAACAAATGCCTCCCATGCTGGGAAAATCTTTGCTCAAAAATTTGACCGAGCAAAGAAATTACGTTCCAAAATGCATGAGAGGTGTTAGGTCTGACCAAACTTAACTTAGGTCAGTTAGGTGTACAGTTTTGAAACCAAGATGGCCGCCTAGCAAACTCACACAGAAGAATTCCTTAACAAGTAAGCCACTGTACGAGAAAAACAATTTTGGGGACTATGGCTCATAAATTTAAATAAATAAGCATGGTAAAAAAGTTCCGTATCCAAGAATAGTTTGGAAATGAAGGTTTTGGCTACCAGAAACTTTGCACAGTTAGCATTGCTTGTACCATAACTGTCAATGTGTGTTAGTTACTATTAAAATGTCCTTAGTTCGCTGCTGTTTCAGAAGAAAACGAGCTTTCAAGGCCTCCAGGAATGTATTTTTTAAGCCGTTAAACAACCAATACTTTCATTAAATCGCAATAAATTAAAGCATTAATGCACTTAACCAGGGGGAATCCAGGGTCTCGTGAATGCGGACTAATTTATTTTGAACAGTCTTTTAACAAGTAAATTAATCGTTTACGTTTGCACACAGAGGCCATAGCCTGTACGCATCTACAGCCATGTGCAATAAACCATCATTATCAGTCGTGTTGGAGATAAATAAAATCTATTGCCTGGGCGAACACGCAGCTTTCCGAAAAAGGTAAGCAAGAACAAGCACGTTTAAAAATCCACATTTGTTGTCGCAAAGACGAGCCGAGACAATAAAGAACAATGATATACTCGTTTAAGTGTGGGTATTCGCCGTTGCGATCAAAGGCAGCACATTCTGGAGAAATGGGCAACAGAAGGAGAAGCTGATACCTTTTTCAGGTAGAAAAGAATCCAGTTGAAAAGTGGTTGAAAGGAGGGATTACTGCGCCCCCTATAGCGGTGCCATTTGCAGGCTGTACAAGTGGCCGCTGGTCAGTTGGGACCTCGCAACACAAGCGAGAAAAATGCGCTCCCAAATCGAATAAAGCACGGACAAAAGCGTTAACCAGCTTCCCCACTTAACCACCTGTTTAGTAACTAGGTGCCTAACTTTCACTGGCCATTGAAAAGACCAAAAGTTCCCCTGGCCCACTTCCACAAGAGCTCACCAGGGGGGGATCCATAGAGGGCTCAGTGAACTTGGCCGTCTCACGGCTACCTCCACCAACAAACAACAATGCCAGAACATTTTTAACATTTTCAGGAGGGAAAAAAAGCAAACAAATTCCACTCCTCCACGCGTCCTCCTTTCGTGACATTCCATTACGAGCCCAACTCTTTCTTCGGCCAGTCTATTCAACCGGCTTCTAGGGCCAGTGTCCAGGAACTCTTGGTGATATTTCAGCCAAAAGGGCACTCAGTTGAGCTGACAAAGGTCCGAGCACGTAATAATGGCGGACAAATAAATTGGCCATTTCGCCCAGTTGAAAAATCCTAACCTCCAAAAATCACCAGAAGTATCTGACATGGTGTACATTGCATGACTTTTTGAGCAATGGCTTTAAAATTGGCAATGCTTATGAGCGATTCAAGTTCTGTTATCATAACATCGTGATTTTCAGAAACTTTCAGATTTGTATCAATTATCAACCATGACTGCTTTAATCCCACAAAAGCACAATAAAAAAGACGATTTTTTGTTTAATGCGAATAACAAACTGGTGAATTTTAACCCAAATTTTACATAAGTAATGTTTACAATGCATGTGGTTGATAACCCCACCCCTTCCCAAATTGATGGCATCATAGTAGAGCATCTCCTTGGCATGTATTTTAACCCATTTTCTACAGCATTCGAATGGTATCGTAATTAATTTAATTATGATACACAGTGCATGCCATTCTAACAGATACATGTATTCCCCCACTGCCTGAAGGCAAGTTCTAAAGGGCAACTTTACATGATCCAGTTACATGCAGATGGCATATAAAAAACAGGAAATTGGCAGGTAACAAAGTGATACGGTTAGGAAGACCTGACTTTAATGTACATGTATATTGTCCAGTGCATCAATCAATAGCAAAAATGCCATGACCTTAATGGAAATTCCATTACTATTCCATGACCTGAACTTCATTCTAAGACTTTCCATGACTGGAAAAGGTAAGACGAGCTCAATTTGGAATATTGAGCTACGAGTCTGTCCAGCCAGTCAGTCTCAGTTCCTTGCCTCGATCCTTGGGGGAGAAAAAGAGTTCAGTGAAAGAGTAAAAACTCATAAGATTCCTAATGGAATGCCTTTATCATCGCTCGATACGGTTGATCTCCGAGCAGTTATGCCGGCTTAATTTGCCCCTCAGGTGGAAATGTTAATTTCTTAAGCGAGCTAGGATGGGCAGTCGTTGGGGGTTGGAAATATATGATAAGCCAGGGATGCGGGGTCAAGACATGGGGGTTTCAATGAAAGAAAGGCGGGATTGGAGCCCCCAGGTGCTGCATTCCTAAACGCCCACAATGCATCCAACCGGATGACTGCAGCGCCTTCCCAACGCAACTCCATTCTTGGCGTTTGAAAAGCACAAAACGCACGTGAAAGGCACGCACGTATGGACGCGCACATCCGGTCCGACAGGAAACGCCTGGCCACGTGCCCCGCTGACCTTCATTCCGCAGAATCCGGGGCTGGATCTCGATTCTGAATCTTAATAGGCGACGTGGAGGTAATAAAAGCATAAAAGCTCCTGGTGCAGAACGCGTATATGCATTCAATGGCATATAACGATATTTAAAAGTGCGACAGACCATTATTGGCATCAGGAGTTCATTAAAAAAAATTACATTAATCCGGCCAATGCAACACGTGCATTGCAAAACCGTATATTTGCTTGAATTACTTCCAGTGTTCATTAGTATACTAAATTGAGGCGTTGACCATGAAACAGCTATAAGAGTCAAAATGCATGTTTTACAAAGGAGAAGCAAATAAAAAATTGAAGACATGTGTATCTACATGTATTTTGTTTGCTGCAATTTTACATTCTGTATATTACATCAATTGTTACTTTTTGCTGCAACATTTTTGCACTTGGGTAATATTTAATCTACCCCCATGCACCATAATATGGCTGACTGTGGGTGCATTAAATTGAATTGAGTTGTATGACCCATCTTCTGCCACGAACTGTCTGGGGGTGACATGTTAATGCGTCTTATGGTCACTTGCACCCTTCTCAATGACAATTAATTCCATTAATTCCTTTTCATCACAGTCACATATCAGCACGAATTATCCACCTGCTGATATACGACTGTGATGAAAAGGAATTGATGGAATTAATCGTTTATAATGACCAGTCAAGTTGGTGAGTTTCGATAACTTCTCAACGACAACTATATATGCACATACTGTAATTGCATCCAGTGCTATAGTCGTCCCGGCAAAAGAACGAAAAAATGGCGTCGTTCAGACCAATAGGATGCAATTTCCTGTTTGCGACTAGTCCAACCTGCAATGTAATATCAAGCATGGCAGCTATATTCCTCTTGCCGCTGAAACTCCTGAAACAGTACGTCGATTAGCCGAATCTCTTTGATTGGCTGGAAAAGTTTTCGTTCCTTTGGCGAGACGACTATAGTGACGAACATGGTTGGGATTTTTGGTACTCGTACAAATTGTCAACGCCTCAATTGACAAAATAATAACGGGATATTTTCGCAGCAATAATTTTAATGACTTAATATGCAGCTAGGGCAAAACCCATCTTGCTCCCCATGCCGTGGTTAATTAACACAATTCAATGCACGTCCAGCTTGCATCGTTTGGCAAGTTGTCTGGCTCCATTAGCGCCTCAAAGTGTTTTTGAGGCAAAAACAATTATCAGAGTTATTACCACACAGTTTTCCTCCCAAACAGGTCTAATTTCGGCGGCTACGGCGAGTGTCAAGAACAACCTGGAGGAATTTTCTCGCCAACGAGTTAGGGCAAAAAAAAAGGCAGCGACTGGATCAGGCAAACTGCAGAAAAATTGGTTTAGATGAACGCGTACGAATTAATTACCGCCCAATCCTGCCGAAGGAATACTAATCTCGATGATCCTTCGTTTATAAGCCAACCGGCAGGTTTTTCAGGCAGGTCGCCAGGAGATAAGAAATGTCTCCATTTTATTACGTGTCATTAGCATATTCCATAGGCAAAGCCGAGCCATTGTATAACTTGGTACAACGCATGCAGCCAGGAGAAAAAAAGGCCCATATACATGTACACGTATTAATAAGGCAAACCCGGGGGCTTTCTTATTCGAAAATTAAGCCGTTGTTCGGCGGTAATGGTCTACCTGACGCAGTTGGTGCAGAGGTAACCGAGCAATAAAGCTCAGTCGCCGATCAATGATGGAAACAATGTGGGTCAGTGGAAATTGCCACTGCACACTGCGAGCGATGAGACGATAAAAAATAACGGCCATGTTGGATGGCTGAGCAACGTTCTCCGCAAACGAGTTACGCGCGTTTTATAGGCGCGAATTCGACGCCTTTTCTCAAACATCTTGCTTTTATAAGGTGCGTGCGAGGTGACGAACAGACAGCGTAGCACAGCGAGCAGTAAAAGCGCTTCGTATAAACGCACTTTCGCCCCAAAACACTGCTTTGCAGATGAGCTGTCAAGATCTGCACCGCAGTCGTGTGCATCAGCGCACTTGAGATCGAGCTCTTTGAGAAGCATCACTCTGGCCGATGATGCCTCAGCCTGCTGATGATCTTGAAGTGCATCAACGATGACGTCCAAGAAGTTGGGAGGGTTGTCCATTTCGGACCTGGGGTCAAAAAGTCAACTTGTGCACAGCTACCTTGCATGATTTTCGTCAAGATGCTGCAAGCCTTCAGGAGCGGGACATCATGGGCAGACTGCAAATAAGCGCGCATTGCAGCCTATAGGTCTCGTCGGCAAAATCCCCAATTTCCTGCTCGGAGTCTGCCCCCCCAAATCCTCCACCAACAAAAGTGAGCCCCAAAACACTGGTTTGCAGATGAGCTGTCAAGATCTGCACCGCAGTCATGTGCATCAGCGCACTTGAGATCGAGCTCTTTGAGAAGCATCACTCTGGCCGATGATGCCTCAGCCTGCTGATGATCTTGCAGTGCATCAACGACGACGTCCAAGAAGTTGGGAGGGGGTTGTTCATTTCGGAGCAGGGGTCAAACAGGGTTCATACTCAAATTCACAAAGTCACCTCCCTGACTTTCCCTGTCCAACTGAAGAAAATTTCCCTGACTTAAAAAAATGCAACAAAGTGAACCGTATTTGCAATTTGTTTTGCAAACAAATGGAAAAAATGAACCGATTTTGGAAATTTTTTTCCAAAAAATGCAAAAAAGTGAACAGGTTTTTGCCAAAATTTTGCATAAAAAGTAACCAATTTTGCGAATTTTTTAAAAAAAAAATGGTTTTTACTGCAGACACCCCCCCTCCCGACCACGAACCCCCTAGAGAAATGTTCTAGTTATGCCAAAGGGCATGGCCCATGTGATTTTAGTGTGGACAATAGGGGGAAAGCTAGTACATTTTTGGAAATCATTGGGGAAAAAGAGGGGGTTAGGTGGTTATCGCAGAATAAGCTAAGATCTTTCGCATAGCAATATTGTGGATTTCTCCAATATTTCAGGGAGAGGGGAGGTGTAACAGACTATACAAACTGACTGATTTACCAGCAAACATCATAGTTTTCCCTGACTCTCCCTGACCATTTTGCCCTTCCCTGACTTTCCAGGTGCGTATGAACCCTGTCAAAGAGAGGACTTTTTGATGGACTGCGTTTGTGCACAGCTACCTTGCATAATTTTCGTCAAGATGCTACAAGCCTTCGGGAGCGGGACATCATGGGCAGACTGCAAATAAGCACACATTGCAGCCTATAGGTCTCGTCGGCAAAATCCCCAATTTCCTGCTCGGAGTCGGCCCCCCAAATCCTCCGCCAACAAAAGTGAGCCCCAAAACACTGGTTTGCAGATGAGCTGTCAAGATCTTCAACGCAGTCATGTGCATCAGCGCACTTGAGATCGAGCTCTTTGAGAAGCATCACTTTGGCCGATGATGCCTCACAGCCTGCTGATGATCTTGCAGTGCATCAACGACGACGTCCAAGAAGTTGGGAGGGGGTTGTTCATTTCGGAGCAGGGGTCAAAGAGTGGACTTTTTGATAGACTGCATTTGTGCACAGCTACCTTGCATGATTTTCGTCAAGATTCTACAAGCCTTCAGGAGCGGGACATCATGGGCAGACTGCAAATAAGCACGCATTGCAGCCTATACAAGTAGGTCTCGTCGACAAAATCCCCAATTTCCTGCTCGGAGTCTGCCCCCCAAATCCTCCGCCAACAAAAGTGAGCCGGGCTTAGGCGCTTATTCCCCGTCAAAAATGATGTCGGGAATTACGCGACGCCGTGGCCATTTCATCATACCCCGCTGCATGTAATCCAATAAGGCATTCTTCCTAATCTTCGCCAAAGCTGCTAATGATTACATGGCCCGATTAACGCGGCCGTTAATCGCCGGTTATCTTACCTTGGAAAGTCGCGACTCTGCTGGCAATTAAGTTCTTAAGATAGGAGCTGGTATCTTGCATAATTTTCAGAAAGTCTTTCTTCACGGCCTCGTAGAACCTGGCTTCCGTCTCTTTGGTGCAGCACGAGCTGTGGGTGGTGCATATCGTCAGATCGTGACCTAAAAAACAAAAATCGGCAAAAATTAAGACAAAATGAGACGTGAGCTGGTTGGCGGCGCAGCATTCATAATTCATAAGACTAGCAAGCAACATGGTCTCCCCCTGCGAATTGCATTTAGAAAACAGTTATACGAGCAGAAAAACATTAAGAAACAAGGCGATAGAACGCATAATTGCGACCCAGAGCGAGACTCGGACCAATTTCAGCAATGGGAGCACGGCTTCCAAACAGAACATGGAAATATCAGCCCGATCGTAAAACCAAAATTGAAAATCGATGCTGCTGCATGCGTGCATTTCATAAAAATATGCCTCGTTGCCCATAGATTTCACATACACAATGCACATACAATATGCCATTACTTTACTACGGGCATTAGAAACCTTCAAGCTCATATTTGCTAAATGCTAGGCCTATCTTTTCATAAACATTAAGACACGAATACATACACTGTACATTTAAATGAGACGGAAGACGAGAATACATGCATCGAAAGAAATATTTTCGTTCACCACCCCTCTGTGTGGACAAAACATTTCCAGTGGCTTATCTCGACAATCCGGATGGAAATCATGGACAAAAATCACATTCATGATATACTAAATACCCTTTATAAATTTCCCTGACTAACGAATGGTGTAGAAATTTTTTTAAACCTGTTCATGAGAAAAATATAATGTTTATTAATATCAACTTTTGGAAATGGTCAGCAGAAATCTCAAAATAATTAATAAACATGTAAAAAAAATTATTTTTTGGGATGGAATTTATTTTTCAATTTTATTTTGTAGAAAAAACTGTTATTTTCCCTAACTTTCCCTGATTTTTACAGCAAAAAATTACGTAGTTTTCCCTGACTCTCCCTGACCATTTTGCTCTTCCCTGACTTTCCCTGACATTTCCTGACTTTCTAGGTGCGTATGAACCCTGAAGTTTCATCCCTGTACCAGCATGCAAACATTGATTTGCAGCTTGTCCCTCGCAATTCTGGTGCAAGACGAAAGAAATTGGAATTAAGCATTCAATTGCCAACTTCAGTTGTTGTTTTTCGTTCCAGAGTTTTCATTGTGCAATCGATGGGCAAGGGCAGTGATTCCAGGCGCCGCAGTGGAAAACGGTCGGAGTTTGACTTTAATATTTTAATGCTTTTTCTGGGCAGATTGCCATCGACGCCTAGACAGTAGACAAAGAGCATCTTTAATTTAATACCTTGACAGGGTCATTCACTCTCCGAGAGCCAGCAACTTGTTCGAGCAGCGCTATCATTGGCCAGCGGACCAATCAGCGGCCGCAAATGCGCCTACCGTAATCAATTCATTTGAATCCAATTGCGACAACGATACATCCATTAATGACAAAAAAAAAGGTATCACTGCGAGTGGGCAGACCACTCCTCCTCCCACGGTAAGGTGTGCTTCACTGGTGGGAGGAAATTAATGCAGGGGCTGTAGGGGATGGCGAAATTCCTCGATAAGGTCACCTTTACCGGAGTTAATAAACTCGGGAAAAAGGGATTTGCGCCTTCGAATGGCCTTGTTTTATATCTGCACAAGTCTCGACTCGATATTAATTCTGCAGGCCATGAATATTTCATCCCGAAGAGCCCGTACAGTGGCTATTGATACGGGCGTCGAAAGAGTTATAACGAAGGCCTGCAGGTCGCTAATTAAACAATAATTAGTCCGAGGAGAAATTATGGCCCCATTTCTAAGCTTACGTGCGAGATTATGCAGCGATTCCAGACATGCGCCCAAAGGCAGGAAACCATGAAACAGACATAACAACTGACCTCTGACCCATACCTGGGCCAAACGGCACCATCAACATGGAGTAAACCGAGCCTGACCATTGCTTTATGGCGGTCGCAGGCGTTATTAAAGCATTAATGCTGTCAGATATTTAATAGAAACGCATTCGAGCGAAAATTCCTCCAGTACTCATAAAACACGTGTGTGAAGTACGAATACCACGGATGATAGCGATGGAAAAGCATCTCGTATGGGCAGTGCATAAACTATACTGTACTAAAACGTGGACCTTTCGACCCCCACACCGTCAGAACATCCCATTTTTGTGTCCAAGTATACGAGATCGTGTATGCAATAGATGACAAAATAATGGAAATTTAGTCTTGTTGAGGAGCGTCGACATACCGAAACAGTGTAATATAACAAGTTTGTTGTACATCATGTTATACAACGTTGTATATTAAGTATTGAAAGCGTCCATTTTGCAACAAGTTGTATAACTCTGCTATATAACGAGTTTCGTCATGTGGACAAACCCTTATGAACTACTGCTTCAAATCGATTCGTACAAATTTTAAACAGTATCCAATGAAAGGTTATACATGTATGTGCATTTACCATTCATATAATACAACTTTGGTGTGGTGAGTATTGGGAGTGTGCAACGCCACTGGTGGCGCTGCAGTCAGCCGCTGTCATGGCCGCGAGAGTAGGATAAAAGCCTCTTATGTAATGGGAAGTTTTTCATTTCCCCCAAATAAGCTCGTAGATGCAGGCTAGTTATTATTTTAACGATTTTGACTAACTCTGTGGTACCCAATAATACTCTTTGTTGGTATTTAAAGCATTCCCTATTTATTTTTGGGCCACGAGCCTGAGTTTATCGAACTTCGCCATGTTATTTGATGAAAGCATCCTACTTTCACGGGAGCTTACTCGACTGCTACTAGATGGCGACCCTTTCGCTGCACACTCCCAATAAATTTGTACCTCACTCTACAGACGACTTCAATTTTTCGCAATAAGCTTAGTATTGGGCATGGATCGACAATGAAGTTTCATCGTGCCGCGCATATACAGTGTGAGTCAAAAACACTTCGTACTCCCTACCCAAAACTTTGCTCAAAAGAGAATACACGGTAAAAATTGACGGGGATAATGGGGATATGGCATGTTTGTTGGCAATTGATATCACAACACAACCCCCCTCGAAGCTTGGACGTCGTTAGTGCACGGTCCCTATCACCACAAACACGGAAGCTCGAGTTAATTTTAGTTGGGCGTTGAAACACCATGCAGCCTCTCACGTAGTCACTGTTTACAAACAAACACCGCTGATAATTAACGGGTGTTATCGTTTCGGTAATGGCAAAGCCGATCGCAGCTCGCGTAACGCTGTCCGCAAACAAAGCCAGGCTGACATCAGTGATGCGCCGGTAGTTGCTAAGTGAGCCACAACACATGGAATTTTCATTTCTCACGCACATGGACGTGTGTATACACGGCCAAGGCAAATAAACACGGGCTTTTATTTACGTTAGAAATTGTTGCCAATCTCCGAAATTGCGTGCGTGTCAATAGGCAACTTATCGGCCCTGCAGGCGGCCATTTTGCTGGCAATGGGCAAATATTTATTTCGGGCTGAAAAATTTGCGATTCGAAAAAGGCAGGAGGGGGTTTTGGAGAGGGGCCAAGCTGACGAGGTAATTTCTCAGCCTCACCTGACCCGATTTCAAAACTGCGAGCTTCCATGCAGGTCTATTTTGAGGCAGCCGCTGTCCTCCACCAAAAGGATGAATAAGGTGGGCTGTCTGATGAGACTGTCGCTAGATGTCAGCACCGTCGGAGTGAATGGTGGCATGTTGACTACTAATTTACGAACATTTCACGAGTTTTCCAGGCAAACAGAAAGGGGGGACGGAATGCAGGGGTGAAATATTTTTGATTGTGAGAATTCAATACTATTGGGAGTGAGAACGCCACCGGTGGCGCTGCAGTCAGCCACTTTCATGGACGCGAGAGTAGGATAAAAGCCTCAAATGCAATGGGAAGTTTTTCATTTTCCCCAAATA